>JANHGL010007837.1:3607-57203 GCA_024611195.1 Ceyx melanurus | reverse complement strand
GGTTTGTGGTGTTCGGCGGTTGGCTTTGTTTGGTGGGGGGTGTTCTCAAGTTACTTCTGCGGCACGCACAACGGCTTCGTTTCGTGTGTCGGGGGATGGATTCCTAGCAGGCTCCGTACGCGCCGGGTGGGCGTCGTTCCCCCTCCCCAAGCCCAGTCCTGCCCCCTGCAGCTCCCGAACCCCCTGTGCGGGACTCGCCGCCGCTCCCCTCCAGGGACCCGGGTGCCCCCGGCGGGGCCAAGCGGCTTCACCCCGGGCGAAGCATCCCCAGCCCGAGAGGTTAGAACGGTGCGGGGAGGGATGTTCCTCGCTGCCCGAGCTCTGAAGCGGAGTACAGCCGCGGGAAGAGCCCCCTAAGAGAATGATGAAGCATTAAACCCTTCTATTCTATTCTATTCTATTCTATTCTATTCTATTCTATTCTATTCTATTCTATTCTATTCTATTCTAGCACTGTACACTGAGGTACGTTTGAACAATTCTATCTAGCTACTTAAATAGCGACCATTATGTATAAGATGAAGTCAAGGACTTCTCATTAGGGGCGTGCACGGAGCACAATGAATTTGAGCTTTTATCTTTGTTTCACTTCTTTAGTACCTGTCAGAAAACATGGAATTCAAGACGTTTCAAGAGTGAAAATATTTTACTTCTAAGGTTTGGTATTTAGTATGCAAAGTTTTCCAGAAGCACAAAAGCAGAATCTGTTGATGAAGCAAGGCCATGTTTCTTACATATTTTAAACGATGCAGATTTAAATTACTATAATTAATTAGAAAATTGACTGTTCAAATGAAACAATCAGTGCCTTTGTCTTTGGACGGGATTTTAAATGCTGAACATTAGTCATCAGTCATGTGAGGATTTAAACAAGCACTTAGCTTTATGCAATTTGAGTGATTAGTTCTATTCAAGTGAATAGTACTGTGCAGAACGTGTTAGATTTAGCACATCTCAAACCCCCAATTGTACAAAGCTTTAACATGTGACCCAAAAAGTGATTTTTTAATTTTTTTTTTTTAAGGCTGTTTCCTGAGGAACAGTGTTTATGCATCCACACGTGTCTCATCATCCACTCCTTCACTGGGGGAAGGGGAATGGTTGCCAGTTTGTTGGCCAATTTCAGTTAGCTTTTGCAGAACAATGGAAATTTCAACCCTGATCTACCTTGTACATATTTGGTAAAAACAGGTGGCTTTGTGTAAGAGAGACATTTTACTTGCATAATCAAAGCAGGTGCAGGAGCTGAAATATTAGACATTATAAAACCTTTATTTAGGTGAAAAAGAGAAAACGTAATACCTAATTAACCCAGTTAGACCAAAAGGTTCAGCTAAGACTTCTGCTCAGCCCAAAGGTGTGAGCTGTTAGTAACTGAGATTTGGTTGGGAGTTTGGGACACTTTTAAAGGAAAAGAAAGCAAATATTAGTCTGTTCCTTTTGTGAGCAGTATCTGAGGTCTGCTGATGAATATATGAATATATAATCAATATGTTTTAATACTATTAAATAATGGGGTTTCAAGTATCTGCTTGTATAAAGCTTACATTTCAGGAGCATGCTTGCTTAGATCTCAACTCATTTGGGTGTTCATCTGCTGCATGTTCTTGCTGGAACTGAAGGCATCCTAGAAGAACCTGTTTATAAATAAAACCAGTGAAATGCCTACACATATGTATCCTTGTTTTCTGCAAGCAAAACAAGATTATATATTGATACTGTTTACTGGAAGATAAGGGTAAGGCTTTGTGCTCCTTGCTTCTTTGTCTTTCTAGCATTATAGTGGGAATAAGACCTAAAATGCATTTAGAAGCCACCTACCAGAGAAATTAGGCTGTAATATGGGAAGAGGTAATTAGATAATAAATATCACCATATACAAATAAAATTAAGGATACCAGAGTGGTAAAAATACCCTCAGGTATGATGCTCACCCACCCTCATTGTAAAAAATTTCTTCCTTGAATCTAGCCTAAATCTAACCCCTCTCAATTTAAAACCCTTTCACCTTGTCCTGTTGCAATCAGCCCTGCTAAAAAGATAATGTATAACATAGTAAGGATCTCGAAGTACTACCTTCAAACCCTTCTCTTCACTGCCTTTTTGCTTGTAACATAATTGCATCTGTGGAATGCAAGGCACTTGTTTGGCAGCCTTTTCCTACTTTTTGTTGCACCAGTGTGAAGAGCTACACAGCATGCAAAACAGTGAATAATCAGGCCCAGAGAAATTTAAGGTAATTTTAATTTAAGGTAATCCACTCTTACCAGAAAGAACATTTCAAGAGAAAGATGGCAGATTTGAATCCATCATGATAGGGCATTTTTATTTTTTCCTACGAGGAGGAAAAATATTTTATTTTATTCATGTCTAGTATGATTTGATTTCACAGGGATTGTAATGTACTGACAGATGATCTCTTGTGTATCTTTGTGCCAACAAGTATCTTACAACTACTAAATCTTTTACATGGGCATTTAGTGAGGCTTTAAGGGATTGAGTCTCTTAGTGGCTGATCTCCTCCACTGGAGCTGCTTTAACCTCATTCCAGGCTGTGGTGTAAGATGCTGCTGACCTACTCTCACAGACCAGGCATGTGCACTGTTGCTGTCAGTTTGCTGGACCCAGCAAAGGATGGCAGGAGGGTATGGTTTATAGGGGAATGTCTCCAACCATCTCTCCAATTGTTTCCTCAAGCTTTGTGTGGGTAACATGGGTCCCTGGGCAGGAGGGCAGAAAGGGAAGGCAGAAGATGGGCAAAGATGGGCTAAGAAGAATCAGTGAGCAGAGCAGAGCAGCATTTTAGCTGTTGGTTTGGAAATTTGCCAGTGTGGAGCATATGGAAAACTGCAGTACAAAACCTGGGTGTCAGTCCTCTGCCCACCAATACTGTCAGGCTGATGTACTGCAACCAGTGAATTTTAAACCTATACTTACTTGGTGCTTGAATGCTCACAGATATTTTATTTGGCATCCCTATGCAGGAGTCGATTCTTTCTATTTATGTATTTGTGTGGGGTTTTTTTTTCCCCTGGGATTTTATGTAGTTTGGAATTTAAAGAAGCAAGGGACTGGACTTCCACGTGAAATCCTGAAGTTGGTTCTCCACTTAGACCTTGTCATCTTTGAAATCAAATTCACATGGAAGCTCAAAAGGTAAACATTCCAAGAGGACAGCATTTTAGCCTCCACTTAACACAGAAGTATGTAGCTACTGAGAGCAAAAGGCAACAGAGCCAAGGTCAATATGTTAACAAGACCAGCTGTAATGTGACTCTAAATTTCCTTCTATTAAAGGAGAGAAAATGCTTTCCATGGAAAAACAGTGTGAGTAGTGAGATGATCTTCCTCATATACTAACTGAAACATTAACAGAAAGATGAGAGCTATGTCAAAATACAGCCAGATATTTCTGTGTTGTCACAGAAAATAACAACAAAAAATTGCAAAAGGGAGATTTAGTGGAAACATAATGAAACATTTCTTCTACATAGTCCATAAAATTAAACAAATAAATAAGAAATCTGCGCTTTCTAACAATATGTCCTGATTTGCAATTGATTTGCACATTGTGGTTGTTTTGTTTTAGTAGAGTGGATAATTTTAACCAGGGAAAAGATTTGTTCATACTTCATGCATGATGAACAAAGCATGTTCCCTGAAGTTCAGACAGCACAACCATCTGTGTGTGCTTCAGAAGGCTTCTGTCTTGTGTAGATTGATACCTTCTGATAATCAGTGGGTTCCTTCACTGAGAATTCAGAAGCATTTCAGGAAGGAAGATCCTGGCTTGTTTTTCTTCATGGCAGCTCTTACAATGTGCAAGATCTGAGACACAGGAACAGAGTTCTCATATTACATTTTGCAACTGATGCCTGTTTGATGATAAAGTGTAATTAGCTAATGGATCCCATTATTTCTGATGCTTGCTTTTCACAGATTGTATTCATTCAGGCAGCAGCTGAAGAGTTTTCTAAACTCAATTAGTGCAAGAATGCTGTGACCAATGGAAAAATGTTTGATGCATGCCAGAAAACAAATCTTCCCAGCTCTTGGAAATATGTTCTGAAAACAAATAGGGATCACACAAGATTTTCATATGAATAAATATTTTTTTCCCTAAGAAAATATTTAAAATCTAAAGCAAAATGTATGGTTTCATTATCCTTCTCTTAGGAAACTCTATAGTATAAGATCTGGTATATAAAGATATAGATTATCCTGCTTGGTGTGACTGACTCTCTTTTGCAGATGATAAATGTTAATGTCACACTGAGATTGAAAACATAAGCAGATTTGTCATGTAGAAATTGAAACAGTGATAGGCATATTCACACAAAATTCACTGCATAAAAGTAATTAGTAATACAGTAGGTTACTCAGGACCAGCTCAGCATTGCTACTTGGGAAAAAAAATCACAATTAATGATTGTCTTGGCTATAATTTTGAATGAATAGGATAACTCTTTCAGTACAATAAACAGAAGAAATACAAAGACCATCTTGTGTCTGAACATATAGCCAGACATTAAGGCTCATTGTTTGAGCTCTGTTACCTGATTTGCTAATGGAAATGAAGAATACTGTGATTTAAATGTACAACATGCATCCTATTTACAGTGGCTGGAAACCCATATTATCAGTTAACACAGTTTAGCTGGAAATTGATAATGTATTGATCTGTCCAGATAATGAAAGATAACATCTAAAAATCTAGGAGTGAGATTTGGAATATGACTTAATCTTTGTTCAGCCTCTCTTGCAGTACACAAGGCTTTGGTGCCATTTATTGACAGTAAACTAGAATTAACTTAAAACTCTTCTGTACATTCACAGAAGCTGCTCTTCAGTGTGTGTGCGTGAGCTCGTGCACTCACACTTCCAGATGTCAACAGGAATCAAAGCTGTAAGAAGCTGACCAGGCAGCAACCCTGTACCCCCAAGCTACACAAATAAGCTAACAAGTAAATAGAATCATGTAGATGAAACAGTTTTTTGGTTTTTTTTTTAGAACAGAACAGCATCTCCAAGCTTCCCCACTGCAGTCTGCTGCCCCTGGAGGCTGCTGCTCAGTTTAGTTCCCTTTTTTAGAAACTAAACACAGCAGGGTCCAGTGGGATCCAGCTGCCCTCTCTCAACTCTTCTGCAGAGAGAGGACTTGTCCTGGGTCTTAGCTTCCCCAGGCCTGTTGGGATCCTTTCGACTTCCCTGTGTTAAAGCAGCCTGGGGCAGAGTGGCTGTAGCAATGAACACCTATTTTGAACATCTTTAAACTACAGGCATGATGCCCCAGCTGTTTTAGTTCCATTCACATTACAAAGATGATCTCACACTCCACAATTCATAGGCCCATGTTTCTCTAAATCTCACTTTTGATGTAAAGCATGCACAAAGCTGCTATCTTCTAGCTGGATGAAAAGGTGCAATAATTGTTGGCTGCAGAAATAGAGGATTAATTATGCACGTGCTTAATTTGCTTGAACATCCGTCGTGGTTTAGAGCAAAAAGAGGTGGGTTTCTGTGAAGTTATATTAATCTCCACTGAGGTCATTTCTATTTCTGATTTTGAATCTGTTTGTTGTCTCAAGTGAAACTTTTTCCATTGCCTGTGGTAAGAGGGCAGATAAGGCAGAAGTATCAGAGCTCGTGAACTCTTGTGTACTTTCTGACCTGCCAGAGAACTGAGACATTTTCTCCAGAAACTAGAGCATTTGAACTCTGAAGGAGAATGAACCCTTTTGGCAAGGCTTTGTGAGGGGTCCGGATGGAAAATGTTGTGTGTTTGTGAAGCAGAGAAAAGCAAAGCAGAAATGTAGGGACTGTCCAGCTTGTAGCAGTAAGGGAAAATGATAATACATTTTATTCACACAGGGCTGAAATGCAGCTGGGTGATCTGGATGCTGCATGCTGCCAGGAATCATGGAACCATCAAACCCAGCAAAGTACCAGTCTGGTGTAGGATTAACCAACTGGTTGTTACCTGCTGGCAGCTGTAGCTCTTGATCTGGACAGAGATTGGTTCTCAGAGCCTCATTACAAGGTAATAGCTGATGCATTTTAAAGTGATCTGTCCACCCTCACTCAGCCCTTTGTTCAGGGAGAGCAATGAAGAAATCATCAGGTCCAGTATCTCCAAATGGTTCTTTTGTAGTTCTTTCCTCTCCTGTTCCCAAGAGAATCCAGCCTGTAATATCTACCCACTAGGAGACCTACACACAATTCACAGAAACACAAACACATGCAGTATTACAACACACGTATTAAAATGACATTTCTTTACAAGATCAAAAACAGATAGAAAAAATAAAGTGCTGTGGGAAAGCTTTTACCAAATAAAAATGTCTGTGGAGGCTTGATCATATGTGGGCCTGTGAATAACACTCGGGAGACTATAAACTTTAGACAAACCAGATGGTTAGACAGCAAACCAGATGGTTTTATTTATGCAGACAAAGTTCACATTTAGTGAGGTACTCTGTTCTTCTAGAAAAGGTTTTGCACACAAAGTAAAAGAATTCTATACCTGTCCTATAATGATGGGCTGGAACATTGGTACAAAGCAACCCATTGTCCTTTCAGGAGGATTATCATCATAATCACATCATTTGGAGACTTGTTATCTGCTCTGGTACATGGTGTTTCTTCTTTTACTGCAGTAGCATCCAAAGGCTTTAGTGAGGATTATGAGCAGCTTTTGTTATGTATTGTAAATTTACCCAGGAAGATACAGTCCTTGCTCAGAAGAATCTAGAGTTAAAGGAAGACAAAATGTAACACAGGAGCTGAATGATAAGTAAAAGAGAGGCTATAGGCTACTACTGATGTGTTTCCACTAGGAACTAAGTGTTCTTTTCAGTAGCTATGAAGTTAACCACACTGACCTTCTAGTCCTTTGGTTTGAATTTTACTGCAAACTCAGAAAGTATGTTTGTCTCAACTATAAAATATATGCCTGCTGACTTTTTTGTTCTCTTCTAAAAACTGCTTCATCAGAACCTGTTAAAATCTCAAAGTCCCACCAAATGCCCCATTCTATGAGTTGTCACCTGTAGTCACTCAGCTGTGCTTCAGCCACTTCAAGAAACTGGTGGAGGTCATTTCTCTGAAAGGATGGCAAATGGTGGATTCCACATTTCAATGCAAATATGACCTCTTGGGCTAAAATAGTGTGTGCCACCTGTAAGAGCCTTGCTGATCTTGGAAAAGAGTATTTCAGGAAAGGGTATTCCCACAGTCCTAATGTAGGTGTGGCATCATGACACATACATTGCATTAGCAGACTATTAAGCAAAATAAATTGCTGTGATAACTTTCTTAATGTCGTTTGCAAGTTTTGTCACCCATTTATCACCTATATTGGAAACACATCTTCAACAGAGATCTGTTTGGGACTCTATTTGTATTTACATTCCATCCAAATTTCAGCTTTGTTGAAAATTTCACATTATCCATCTTCTTGCCAATCTGTTTGTTTCATAAAAGTGTTTTTAAGAGTTAAGAACACTCAGTAGGGCTATGGTGTTTCAGAAAATGCAGAGCATATAAAATATTTCATTGGTAGAAGTGTTACTTTTTTACCACCTCATTATATTCCTGTAAAGTATTATCTTTCTAAAATAAGTTTCATAGAAATAATGGCACTGGTATTGCATCTATAAAATAAGACAAAAGGCATATATGTCTTTTTAAAAATCAAAATATTTTTTTTTTAGTTTTATGGCAATAAAAATCAAGGAGAAAGTACAGTATCCCAATATGAGAAAAAAACTGAGCTGAAAAAAAAATCAACAAAAAACAAACCACTAAGCAGTTAAGAATTACATGGTTGCATAGTCTATATCTAATTGAAAGTTAATTAGATTAGATTTTAAAAAATATACAGCAGAGTATTAAGGACTGAAAGAATATTATTGAATTTAAATCTACTCTGAACTGTTTTTCTTATGTAAACGTTTTTTCTTGTCCTTTTTTTTTTTTTAAGATTGGATTTAAAAGCTCTTCAAGTGTGTTTATTGTGCATTCTGAACTCAGTTGCTAGTTGTTTATTTTAAGAGTTAAAGTATTTTGACCAAAAAATGTCCCATATAATCTCTACCATGTAATTCCATTCCACGATCAGTGACATTTTAGATAGATGAGCCATGAAAGTAACTTTCCAAATATTCCATCACCTCAAAATCAATTTAATGATAATTCTGTAATTTTGCCACACCATATAAAGATGATATAATTTCATTTTTAATCCATAGACATCATGTTTAAATTCTGTTGGAGTTTGATTTTAGTATATTTGGTGTTTAAGCATTTTTAATTAGAATAATAGAACACGAGATTTCCCATATTATATTAATTTTTGTAATTGTTCATTCAATTCACACATAATAAAAATAATTTTAATCAAGCTTCAGTAAATTCTTAATATGTGATACAGTGTTTTATAATTTTTATACCATTTTTGCAGTTACCTGTATGTCATCTTGATGGGACACTTGCCTTTCAACAGCACAAAGAGTGAAACTATCATTTGTGGAAAAAGACAAAAACTACCTTCTAGTCTTTTTGCAACCTCAGCCTGTGCAGGCATGGATTTCCTCTTTGCAATCATCAAATCCTCTGAACACAAAGACTTAAACAAACTAACCAATAGTTCTGACTGAACATGCACAGAGCCCCTTGACTTCAGTGTGAGAAGCTGCACAGATCCTGTTGGTCTGCCTGATTTTAATTTAATTTAGTGCCTTTATTGATTGCTTTCAAAATGTGGCCATTTGGAAACTGTAGCAACTGAAATCTTGTTTTATATAAGGTAGAGTTAGTGCAAACTTCTCTGCTTAGAGGCTGCAATGCCCATTTGATCTAAAGTCTGTAGGTTCCTGTTAACATCTGCAGGTTTGGATTTCAATTTCATGTAAGTAACCATGTGTCAGCTGCTCAGTAGGTAGCTCTGGTGCAAACAATGCAGCTCTGCTCTGAAGAATGTATGTCCTTACTCTTTTCCAAACATCCAGGAGAAACAAACACTTTATAGGCTCTTCTGAGAATGAAAAAGTAATCTCAAGTGCATTTTCTTTCTGCAGTTCCCGCATTAACTCTCCAGAGCAAAGACTGGGCAGCGGGTTTAGGTCAAACAGGGGGTTTACACCTTTTATGGTGCCAGCTCATACCACCCAAACTACACTGTAAGGACCAACTGATGATTTCACATGTGACTGTTGCATAACTTTCTGGTGACCAGACCTCCAGCCCTTCTAATTTGAGCTAGTTTTGAAATCAGTTCACTTAAAGGGACCATGGCAACTTCTGTCATCTGTTCAGGTTCCCTTAGAAGTGCTTGCTACTCTCAAAGGCTGTCTCAAACACAACTGAAAACCACAGTGGGATGTCTTTTTCACCCAATGATCTATTCATCCCTTCCCCACTCCACACAGGTATTCCTTCCTTCTCTCCTCTCCTTGCTAATTCAATTTCCTTTATCCCTTTATCTCTCTTTGTCAGAGAATTGTGACAAGCCTGAAACAGACTCAGTGGTGATCTAAGTGCATGTGGGTGGTAGGAGATGGGGAGGGTGAAGCCAGGGTGGTGTGAAGTCCTGTGTAGACATGAGTGCCCTTGGGACGTGGAAAGAGGATCACACTTACTGCCAGTTGCTTTGAGGGTGAATGTTAAAGCTCCCTTAGCTTTTCCCATCACCATCAAGCAAGAGCCACACCTCAAACACCATCACTACATAGTGGACAAGCTAAACTGAGGTGTGTTTGCACTAACTCAAATTCATCTCAGCTAATCTCTACTAAAGAACAACTAGGAATCAGCTGATTTACATGACTTTCTTTAATTCAAAAGTAATTATTGAAAAAACGTTTCCATAAACTTTGATGTGGAGCTAAAAACACATGCTTTTCAGGATGACTTTGTTAGGGGGCAGGAGGAGAGAAGCTGCTTCTGAAGGTGGGATGAGCCAGGAGCTGAGGGTGACCCCTCAGCAAATGTGGCTTTCTTTTAGATTTGTCTGTTTCCATGAAAATCCCGCAAGCCCTGGATAGCACCTACTTATCCAGAGAAATACTTACTACCTTAAATTGTTGGTGTTTAAATACAAAAACATTGGGACTTGATTAATTTTTTCTGAGCTCCCTTCGTTTTGAACTCACCCATGGCTCCTCCGGTACCTGTGGCTGGCAGTTGGAGAAGCACTGCTCTAGCCAATATTTTATATTGTCAGGAAACTGCCTTGTTAAATCATAAAAGAATAATCAAAATTAAACTGGAAGTGAACAGGCAGCTTTCTGCAACATAAAAGCCACTTCCAGCGGGATGCCTGCTGGTGTTTAGATAACTGTAGTGTTTGTTGCAAGTTTGTCTCTAGAGGCCTCCACCACCCTAATGCATTTGCTGTTCTGTCCCTGGGCACAGCCATCCGGCCCCAGCCCAGAGCGACCAAAGAAACAGGAACCCACCGTGGGTGGGTGGAGAGAAAATCCCTTTGGGGGTGCCAAAGGAGACGTGGTGAAGAGGACGAGTGAGAGGCAGAGCTGCAGGCTTGGCTGGTCCAAACCCTCACCTGCTGTCAGCCTCACTGAAATCCACTGCCCATAAAATTCGCAATTCATCATTGCTGCTTATGTGCCCTTTTGTTTTGTTTTGTTTTGCTTTTCTCTTCTACCATTTCCCATGATTTGCTGTTTCTGCTGTGGGGGAGCATGAGGAAGCACCAGCCTGCTCTGGTTCTCCTTCCATCACATCCCTGGCAGAGCCCTGGCTGCAGCAGCTTCACTGGCTCTCTCTGGGCTCCAGCTGCCATCTTGGGAAGGGAAGGGGAAGGGACCAAGGTGGCTCTTGTAACTCCTGCTGAAATACACGCCTTCCTCTACAACATGGGCCTGCCTTTCTATTTAGGTTGCTTTAGCCCATGTATTTAATGATCTTCTGGCAAAAAAACAAACAAACAAAACACTAAAAACCAAACCAAACAAAAAAAACACCAACAAAACAAGCAGGCCAGCTTCACTATTTTTATTCATTCTGGTTCGTGGCAATCCAGCACTCAAAGCAACTGTAAAGCCTGCTTAATTGGGCCATTAAACTTTATGACCTCTCTGCATCCCTGAAGCAGTAAAAGGCAGACAGAATACACCAGGAAATCTCACCCCTTGGAAGGATGCACAAACACCTCCTTGGAACAGCCCCTGGCCCCTGTGGAGGGGAGAGGCCCCGTGGTCTCTTGCCCAGCCAGGCCGAGCTGGCCCCCCGTGTCTGGAGCGCAGGAATACCCGTCTTTAGGCAGAGTTCACCTTTCTAGGAGTGCAGGTATAGTCCCTCCTTTTAAATGTACTTTCTGTTGTTTATAACAAGTCCACTGAAGAGAACGGTGCTTGGGGTGTAAAAATTAGACCCTGATCTCATCAAAGCCTCAGGTTGTGTGTGAGGAGAAAATCCACTGAAATCTGTGGGGATATTTCTAGGATCAAATTATACTCTTCAGGAGCAGCGCTGCTGTGTAATTTTGTCTTTCCTTCTAGTAACACATTTGGAAATAGAAGAATTAACTTTACTGCTAGCAGTCTCATCACCATTTTGTTAGTCTTCCCTGGAGACTGTTGTGGCCACTAGCGTTGTTTGTTTAAAAGATGAAAAGAACAGAAATGGTCTGAGGAAAAGAGGCAGGTCTGGCAGGAATGCTGATCCCAGGCTGTGCTCTGAGTGCTTCTCACCCCCATGGTGACCTTGGACTGAAGTCCTAGGTTTAAGCGCTACCTCCTTTGGGAAAGCTGAGGTTTGGGTTTGAAACTCGCATTTTAAACCTACACTTTCAAATATTTTGTTTAACTATCTGGTAGCATTTGCTCGAAACAGCTCTTCTGCAGCACGAGGTGTTAAATATGTCAGGAAGGGGTTAAATGGGTCTGGGTGTTTCATAAAGGCAGGCATTTGGCTATTCCCTGAGGAAATGGGAGCTACTTTCCAGAGAAAGAAGGGACATGGACTATGCACAAATCTGAACTACTCACAGCAAGGCTCAAGATGAGTTATGTAGAGATTGTAACTGGAATATAAAGTTATTGCTAGTATCACTGTCACTGAAAACCATTTATAGGAAATTTTTTTTTTTATTATTCTAAAGTAGGAAGATTTAGTTTAAGATTATGTAAGTAAAGCACCCCCACAAAACCTGCTATTGCTTTTTCTTATTCCATTCACATAACAAAATATAATTGTTCTGTTACAAAGGACTTGTTCTGCACTTACTCTTAGCAGTGCAAGTAGCTGGGAAATGTCCCTTTTAGATTTTGTGGCTGCTTAGTTACCACAGCTTCTTGCTATCCAAATAGACTTGCTCTGTCAGGGCTGTGAGATGGGGAGAGATAAACACAGGGAGCAATTGTGGCTTCCTGCCACCAGCCCTGCTCAGAAAGCAAGAAAGCAACAGCAGATGAACCATTTCTGCAGCAGTGGTGGGAAGCTGCGGCCTCACAGGAACAGGGCAACTGAAAAACACAACCACAGACCCTGAGAGCAGGAGAAATAATGTCAAATAACATGCTCTCGTCTATCTTCACTTTGTGCAATAGTTTTGAGGCAGCCACTACTCTGCCGGGACATTGTAGAGATGCATAGAAAGTATCAGGTTTGAAGCAATGCAGTGGGGTGCTCGATATGCAAAACTTAAGATGTCAGCAGCAAAATCAAGTGTGGTGTAATAATTCATGTAATTGCTGTGATCTTTGCATCAGTGTTGCCTAAAAGTAACTGCCAGGTGTTGAGTTGACCTGTTTATTCCGTTTTGGAAACTGACTAGAAAAGAACAAAAAGCAAATTGGCTGATGGGAGACAAAATACGAGAAACTAAATAAAAAACAATAGTTTGGAATTAGAGAAGCACCGTGGGTGCAAAAGAAGTGTGTCCAAAACACAAACAGCTCAGAAGCAAACTGGCCTCTCCATTCACTTTGGTGGGATGTGGAGCAAGGAGTTTTCCTGTCAGAAACTGCAGGACTCACTGCTGATAGCACAGGGCTTTGTAACAGGAGTTTAATCAGACCCAGGTTTGCAGAGGGAGGGAAATAACATCATCTGTTTGTTGTTTGTTTAACGTTTAGCGATGTTTCAGGGGTGAAATTAACTGGTGCTAACAGTAGCTAAGCCCAACCATGTTTCCTGCTAAAAGAGAGTTACCCAATGTTGTGGGTGGCAGAGCATTTTTTGTGAGGCACACTTTGCTGTGGACTTCACTTGCATCACTTCCTGAAATTGAGATTGACTGGTGTGATAGATTTTTATTTTTATTTGGTTTTTTTTCTCAAAGCAGACGTTACTCTGTTTTATTGTTTGCAGACTTAGGGTTTGAAGAGAAGACCTTAAAAGCTCAAACCAAAATGCACTGTATTGTATTGTAAGCTCTCCTTGACTTTTCCATTTTTTTTTTCTGTTTCTCTGGCATCTCAGAATGGAAACTCTGCTAAAGCACTGAATAAAGAGGGAATGGCTTCACTGAATTAAAATTATGCTCCTTGGGATATTTATCATCATTTTAATTCACTTTACTTTGGGCTGTCCTCAACTTGTGTTTTCTTAATGTGCTGCAGATTTCTCAGTTGACAGCGGGTAACTGTGAGGAGCCAAGAGCTGGTCAGGATGCACTTGGAATTTTAACTCACAGGAAAGTGTAGGAGGTAGCTTAGAATTCAAGGGGTTTTCTTTTCCATGGGAAAAAAAAAGATACCTCTTCTCAGTCCCCTGTGCATGGGAGAGATGTGAAAGAAGGGAGGTCTGGCAATTTCCTGCTTTTACTTTGCAAACCCATGACAGCAACTGTCAGTGTCCTACCCTTTAGCCTACTATGTATCAAGGACTAAGTATTTTAAATTTTATTATTACCAGAAATTGATTTAATTGATATATTACACATTCAGATTCAGTCTCTACCAGGACTAGAGGGGAGGGCAACTCTGGGAAATGTGTTTACATTTGTTGGGTGTTTTTTCCTCCAATATAAACTGCACATGGAATATCCTGTTTAATAGGCAGTTTTGGACCTACATTCTATTAATTTATTTAACTTATTTTGCTTACTCTGTACATTTAAAGCCAAATTCTGCCATTCAGTTGCTTCTGCCTTAAGTGCAAAAAAAAACAAACAAACCAACACATTTGTTTTTAGTTTGCTGTCTACCAATTTAATTTTATGTCCCTTATTGTAAGAAACAGCCATACTTCTGTGCACCTTTATGATCCCAATAATGGGTTTTTATAGCCCCAAACATTCCTTTTTCACATACAACTTTCCCAAGGTAAAAATTTGACCTCCAGAGTGTTCTTATATGGGAGCTGAACACTGTTGCTCACCCTGAAGATGTTTTCTACTATTGCTTAACAAAACTGATCACAATATTCACATTTGGATTGCAGTTTCACAATATTTTTATTTATTTTTTAATTTTTATTGGCCTTTGTTGCTGACCATTGTGGCTATTGCTAACCATTGTGGATATCAGATATCTGTGAATATTTGTATTATTGAGATTACCTTTAGCAGTACCTGCATCTTCCTGTGTCCTAAAGTGGAAGCCCATCTCCCAGACATGATTTTGTTTTGCACTCTGATGGCCAGGTCCCAACTTGCCTGCTCTGAAACCAGTTTGTGTTCAGAGGATGGAATAGTGGTCTTCAGTTTAGGAAGAAGTGGATCATTAGATATCTTTTTGACAGCACAAAAGCAGCTTGCATTAAAAAATAACCTTCTGGAAGTCTTTTGCTTTTTGTCTCAATAATGTGTTGTTTCCACAAACATTGGAAAAAAATAGCCAGTAGAGTATGATATTTATTATTTTAAATCATAACCTTAAACCCAATTATTATGGCCTTTTATATCAGCATTGAGGTATAATATTAAAATCCTTATATATTAAGCCATATTAAGGTTGTGGAAAAAGCATGATTTTGTTTCCTCAGTATTGGTTGTATCTGAAAGATCCTGTTTCCCTCTTCTCCTGTGCACATCTGCAGATCAGATGGGTACCTGTTTACACTGTAAAGAGGTTTTGCCCCCACCTTAGCTCTTTGTCTATCCTGAATAACAGCTGCTAAAAACCAACAGACAATTCTTGCTATCCTCTGCTCCATACTCATTGATGGGATCTGTCTTATTCCAATTAAAACAGCTAAGTTGTGGCTCTGTGGCAAATTCCTCATGCTTTAATAGAGCCTGGCTTGAGACACTTGTGTTCAGTCTGTTGAGTTGTGCAGAGGCTCCTTAGCCAACACCTCTGGGTTTCAACACAAGCTCCTTTTGTGTGGAAGCAGGAGCTGGAATGCCAGCACACAGCTCCTCTCAGACCACCAGCCTCCCTCTGCTTTCAAGCAAGCTGTGCTGCAATAACCACCCCTCTCCCAGATGTTTCACCTCTCTCTGGTTTCTGAGCAAAACCCTTATCAACCTGTTCCTTTGCCTTTTAGAAATGCTGCCTCTCTCTCCAGTGATGGATGAAAAGAGTTTGGTGAGGCATCCCAGGACCAGACTTTGCCTCAGCTTTGCCCAGAGTGGTGCAAATTCCCCTTGCAAAGTATTCCCCTGAATAAAAAAAGCAAAAAGATGGAAATACTTCATGCTGCCACTGCACATCCACAGATACAAACAGTTAATGGCTTATTAGAAATATGTTTTCTTCTGATCAGTATTCTAATTTCATCAAAACACTGGTTTCTAAAAGCATGCTTTTGCACTTAGAAACAGTCACCCCAAAATTGTTCAGGGTTTTGGGATTGTCATTTTGCTTGTAATCAATTTTCAACTGAAAAAAATGAAGAGTGGGTGATAAAAATATCATTTTTGCTTCTCTAAACATCTTTTGTGTTTTTTCACCTTGCCTGAGAAGAGAGGAAAATAAGACATAATAGTCCTCTACTTCCTCCATTGTTATTAATGTTTTCCTATCTGTGAACTATGCTTGTAGAGGATTGCACCAATAGTTTGGTAATTTGTTCTTTATCACTCTTTCTTTTGTTTGTTAAGCTTTTTAAGAGCAATATAAATTACTCAGAAAGACAGTGAAGCTAAAACTAATGTTAAAACACTATTATTTGTGTTTTAGAATGCTATTTTAGACAGTCTACAAGCAGATCCCTGCATACAAACATTAATACTTTTGTTTTCAAGTAAAGCCAAAATAAAAGATGTTAATAATAAATGTGATAGTATTATGGATATAAAGAAACAATTAAAAGGATCCCTCCAGTTTTGATTTTTGATATGTAAATTTAAATATTAAACATCTTATTTTGCCCCATCTTTTTAGCTGGACCTAAAATCCAAGGACAAGAGTGCTTTAAATACTTGAAAAATGAACACATGAGGATTTAGCATTCAACAAGTTTAGAGATCACGATGGGGACATCCTGGGCTCTTTCTGAACTTGTGGAGTTCCCTGTTTTCTGAAAAGAGGAAGAATGTGAGGCAACAGAGGCTCAAAATAAGCAGATTTCACCAACTCAAAGGATGATAGGTAAAGGCAGAGGGAAACAAGCTTGGAGGCTGGAGCATGGGAGAGCAAGAGCACTGCCACAGAAGCTCTGTCACCCACCCTGCTTCAGAGGAACCATGCTAAGAACCCCCAAATGTCTGCAGCAGTAGGGGAGCAGCTTGTTTAGGAGGGAGAAGGCAGAGGCTGTGGCTGTGAGGAGCAGCAGGAAATCCTTCTGCAATTGCACTGACAGTAAGAGGAAGGCTGAGGAAGCTTTGCCTTGATGCACACAGGGGAGGAAAGAGCTAAACAGGAGAAAGCAAGCCCAAGTGTTTAATGGCTTTTTGCTGCAGAACTCTCTGCAAAGGACATCTGCTAGCAGATGGCTGGCACAAAGGGCTAGGGTAAAGAAAACACAAGCACTTAAGTAAGTTTAAGATTCCCAAACTGGCTAGTGGGAATGTTGCCTGATAAAATTCATCCCGAGGCATTAGACAGAGTAAGCCTAGATCTGCTATGGGGGATTAACCTCATTCAAATGTAGCCAACTGAAAGTTTGGCATCCAGTGCCATCCAGTGGCATCCTCCTTTATTTTGGGGGTTCTGGATCCCAGGGTTTGCCCCACCCTACCCACAGCCCAGGACCCACGTTCAGCACCCTGGAACCATCAGTCCCTGCTCTTCATCTCCCACAGCCCTGCCCTGCAGGAATACTTCATCTTCAAAATGTATTCCCAGGTGGTCTCACTCCCTTTTCAGTAAATATGCCTAAATAAGGAAGGGAAATGTCCACTGACCCCTACAACAATGCAGATGAAATCTTTTCCCTTGCACTCTCCAAAGTGTGGAAGAACCATTCAAAAATACCTGTGTCTGACACCTGTTCCCTCCACATCCTGACCTCCATGCAAAATGAGTTTGTTTTCCCAGCATGGCATTTAAATGAAGGTATTTTCTCCTCACACATCTGCAATGCTTGCTCAGCTCTTAGAAACTGCAAGTATCCTGCACCTGCCAGATTGCATAATCTGGCCTGATGAAAGAGAAATATGGTCAATAAGTCCTTAACATAACCCTTTCATCTCTCCTCTTGCCAGCAGCTTGTCTCTCTGCAGTTTCCTTTTACAGGGTGATTTGGAAGTTCCTTTTGAGTAGCCTACATTTTATCCCTCGTTGGACATGAAATAACTCCACATGCTGTACTGGAGGGAACATGTTGTTCTGCTATCACAGACACAGCTGACTGGTCAGAGGAGGCTATTAACAACGAGGCATCCAGATAAAGTGAGTAGATACCTGCAAAAAAAAATTGCTGCCTCATTAGAGATACCCTATCTTGCAGCACAGCTCTTTTGAGAACCCATTTGGCTAGTGAAATATGAAGTGAAAGGACAAACACGTAGATGATCCTTTTTAATCAGTTTGATTAAAATCAGTTTAATTAAAAAGAAAGGCCAGTACCTCCTTTTACTTCCTTTCATTTTAATCAAGGGAAAAATGTAATGTGTATATCACAGGCAGCCAAAATAGTAGAAAAAACCTGCTGCACAGTTTTATCAGCTTAATCTTTTTCTTCTGAATGTCATTTGGCATCTGTGCTCAGAGCTCATATGGACAAAATCCTTAGAAAAATATTCAAAGGGAACACTGCCAGATTTGGTGGCTGTGTCCTAGTTGAATTCTCTTTCCTCTTTTAGCTTTGTATTGCAAATGAAAGATACCCAAACAAGTCTATCCATCAGTGGAAAGGTTGATTACAGAGGTGCCAGATTGCTGTGTCAATAGAGTTGGAATTGTGGTTTTCTGTTTTCTTTTTTAATGGAAAAGTACCAACTCCTCATCAAATGAACTTCTTATTCAGCAGATGTGACTGCAGTGGCAACTGCAGAAGAACCATTGCAATCTTGACCTCCCATTAATCCTTGAGTCAGGAAAGGAGCCACTAGCACCAGTTCAGCTGCTTCCCAAGTCCTCTGAGGCTGCAGTTGAGTGTTTCTGCTAAAGAGGCACAAGCTGGAAGGATTGAGACTATTTATATTTCTTCAGATGTTCTGAAGGGACTTCTCTCACTTCCTTATCATGCTCTTTTCATGTGATTTTTGACTGGCAGTCTTTCCAGATCCAGATTGTCACTGCTCAAAATGTGTCTATTCTAGATACTCTTGTCCTCAAAAGAACCCAAAAGAGAGAGAGTTTTGCTAACTTTTCTTTGACTGTTTTGAAATGTTATTGAATACAGATGGGCCTTTAGGAAAATTTGAATCCCAGATGAAAATGGATGTGACAGCCTTTGAAATCTTTGAAAATATCTCAAATATGATGACTAGAGAACTCAGAGAGGGGGAAAAGGAGTACATGAAAAAAATGTAGCTACCTCAGGTCTTAGGCTACTAAGGGAAAAAGGAGTTATTTGGAAAGCCATCCTATTTCTAGTGCTTGCTCCAGGAAAGATGACAAAGCAACTGCACAGGCTTTCCTCAGCTGCACCTGTCTTTTGAATTATCATCTTTCACTGCTCATTTCCTCCTGTGTGCAACCACCTTGTGATTGTATTTTTTTTCTTTGTCTCCTCTCATTTATTTTCTGAGATCCACTGTGTATATTGATAGCCTTTAGTCCCAGAAGACAGAGATCCAGCAACTGAAAACTGCTTATGCCTTGTCTCTTCACAGACTAGGCAAAACCCCCATGAGCAGTTCTGCACAGAGGTGTATTATTAGCACATGGGCTCTTCCAGTTTTGCTCAGAACTGTTGGTTTGCTGCACAGTTCACTCATCACAGAAGGACTTTGCCTCCCACAGGGCATGATAATCTTCCAGGAGATGGTTAGCACACATTGTGGAATTGGGACCTCTTTGCAGAATGGTCTGGGCAATGAACACCCATGTTGAATGTTGAAGGCTTGGTGCATAGAAGCTAAAGATGCAGAACAAGGATCTATTGTGTTGGAAAACAGCAAATCTCATCAGAGCACTGCAGTAAGTACACTTCTGGAGATGGATTAATGTGGAGAATCCCTTTCACCTGACCCCTAAGACAAGTGGCTCTCAGTAAGCATGCCATGGGATGGTTGAGATGGGCTGGTGAGATCTGGACAGACAGCAGTATTGCTGGACAGGGCCACAGACACTTGTCCACACAAGAGCTGGAACAGTCTCCAACTTGCAGGCTTGCAGTGCACTTAAACTAGATTTATGTACTTAGAAAGACATTAAGAAAAATAAGGTTTTTTATCTTAGGTTCTTACATTTCATAAAAATACATCAGTTATTCAAGATAACATACTTGAATATGCATGACTAACATAACCTTTTTTTAATATCAACATGGTTTGATTTTGTAAATCCAGTCAGAATGTGTATGGCAACTGACATCCCAAAGGCATAATTAAGTAATGAATTAGTCATGATATCAAAGAAGTCTATTCCTAAAAATACATTTTCATGTATGTCTAGGAAGTGTAACAGAAAAAAAAAAAGTATAATATGGTATTTTAATAATGATCAGCATTTGCAAAAATGCCATGCTTGAGAACTAAATGAGGTTTCATACATGATCTAGGACTTTTGCAGGCCCCAGTTACCATAGGAACAGCTTTGAGGTGCTAAGGATCAGTACTTTAACATTTCCCCCTGCAAACATCATTCTCAGCAGCAGCCAAGAAGAGTATGTAGCAAGGAAGGAAACACAGTAGGACTACACAGGAGGAACACAGTATTTGAAAACAGCTACTCACCAGGTGGACAAAGTCACCAAGGAAAGCAAAGTACAATGAAACAGTACCACAACTGTTAATTTAACTTTTTAATTGCCTTTTGGGCTGCAAGAAGAGATGTACTGCACCAGGAAAAGTCAACAGGAATGAAAATATCAATTTATATTTAAGCTGAACATTGCACAGTGGAATAATATGATTTTTATCAGCTGTTGAGGATCAAACCAGTTACCCAAATGTAGGCATCTTGTGCAACTTCACATGAGCCAAAGGTCATCCCCCCTCATCCCTGCATGCCACTTGACAAGGATGTAGGTCTCCCGTGGATTTGGTGTTATCAGCTTTGATGGGTGGCTTAGATATACCAGAGGTTCTCAAATAGCATCAGGCACCCATGTTAGGCAACTGAATTGCTCTCTTCATGACTGAAATAGCCTCCAGGCTACTGGAATGGCAGCTAAACAAATCCTGAGGTTGTGCTCAGGGAGCAGATAATGAATTAAAGGAATTATGCTGGGACATGGGGATTGCACTGGGGAATTAGCAGGCAATGAACAGAAAAGTTGGTCTGAGAAAGGAAAACAAGAAAAATAGTTTGGGAAATGATGCATCAAACACAAAAAGAAGAGACACAAGTCTGTTCTGATAAGATCAAGATGACTGATGTAACCTGCTTACCTCTTGACATATCAGATCATGCTGCTGCAAATTACATGCACCAGAATTATTATATGGCAAAGGATACTGGAAGTGATTCAGTAAATACTGCAGCAGGCAAAGCTTTTTTTCCTCACAGGCCTTACACCTTAGCTCTCCAAGTATTATTCTCATAAACACAGGCTTTGTTTTTTTAAGATGATATGCAAGGCAGGCTAAGCCTTTGTTAAACATGTGCATAAAAAAAAAAAAACCAACAAAAAAACCACCCCAATATATAATTAACCACTTGTTAAGGCAATTTGATCTCTGCTGGTTTGTCCCTGCTATTTGCTACAGGTGCTCTTCTCCCTGCAGGTGACCACCCACTGCTTCCTTCACAGCTCCATCCTACTTTGAAGGGCCTCACCTCCACTGGCCCTGTGTCTTCTTTTCCAGCCCTGAAGTGGTAACAGTGCCAACAGCACAGCTGAAACTGTGAGTTTATTCCAGTTACAAGGTTTTCTCTCAGACTGCATGTTTCTCATTTTAGTAATCACAGTTTTTCTTTAAGATCACACCCATAAACAGAAATCAAAAGATTAAACTGTAATGGTGAACTTGGTCAACCATATATGCTTTGGGAAAAGTCTCTCACATGCAGTAGTCCTCTTTGTGTGACTTTCACTTCACTAAAACTTAGTATCAGTCCAGCAGCACATTTATATGAGTATTCAAATGAAGCAATTTCAATAAATAGCACTACATTTGTTTCCTCTTATCCATGTCTGAAAAGAAGAGGGCTTTGTGTCAGATTAATTCAGTTAAGACAGTTTGCAAGCACCAAAATCACCTTCATCATGCATCAGTATAAGAATATAAATTGGGTGATAGTGAGTGCCTTGCCAAGTGAAGGTGTTCAGAGAGTCTGAAATCCAAGAGGGTCCAAACACAGTGCATTGCATTTGTTCAGATTGCCAGAATGAAATTTCTTTCCATTTTATTTTTGAATCTTCATCAGATTGATTCTCTTCTTCCTCTGAACCCATAATAAAGCTGTCCCAGGTTCAAAGTGATTTACTTTGTTTGTTACATGTCCAGTATGTGAGGATGGATGCTTTTATCAAGGTAACTTTAGTCATAAAAGAAAAAAAAAAAAGTATATCTTCCTTGAAGGCTTTACTGTCAAGTGTGAGTTCACCAGAGAGCTTTCATTTTTAAGCAAGTGATATTCTGAATAATTCATGGAGGTATCCAGCTTCATGAGCATATAGTTCACACTGTCTTGTGAGCTTCACTGGGGTCTTCTGGCTCTAAAAATGAGATCAGTTTTGCTGCTGCAGATAGAAGATGCTCTTCTGACACTTGTACATTTCTTTCTTGAAAAATATTCTAGAATGCTTATCTGGAATAGCAGTAGCAAGTATGATGGAGTAAAAGAAATAGACATAAAGCAGCACATTTTCTTCAGCTGGTTTTGTTTTGGACTTGTTTAAATTAGGAAATGTACACTGTACAATGAGACATACACAGCTTGGCAGAGGCTTTGTAGCTGAAATTAAACTACTCCCTATCTACAAAGAAGAATCTCAAACAAATCTCTTAAAACCTCTTTTTTCACTTCTTTTCATCAACACAAGTTTACAGGAGTGCATCTAAGAAAACCATTGTATTAACATTTTTGCCAGTGTTTAATGTAAGAAATAACTAATTCTGTAACATGGTGTGAACAACGTGTTCTGGTTTTTAAACTTGGTTATTATTATTATTATTATTTTCCAAGCATACAATTAGCCTGGCCTCCATAGAGGGATTGGGCAATTTTCCCCATTTAAAGGGAATGATGAAACGTTGGAAGTATTTGAAGCCCAAGGAGCTTCTGAAAAGATTTATAGAAGTTACTGCTATAACTGTCCAGCCCTGGAGAGCTGCCACTTCGAAGGGCCCTGCTAAGTCTTTGAACTTAATTTGTCACCATCACATCTTCAAAATGTAATCTGCAGCCCTTCAGTTGTCTCCCCAAAGCTGTAAAACCTGTTCACTGGTGAACTGGTGCAGATTTGCACAAGTCAATCCCAAAGGAGTTGGTCACAAAGATACTCCCCAAGAGCAGCAAAAACCTCACATGCTGCAGCACCTTCTGTTGCTCCCTCACTGTGTCCTACTGGCACAAAGCAGTCAGAGCCCAGGGCTCTGTGGTTCCTTTATGCCCCAAGAACCCTGGCTATGAAAATAGTCCTTCTGAGACTGCTGGCATCTACACTAGCCTTTAATGGTCTGCTCTACACCACCCCTACAGGGATCCACTACCAGGGGAAAATGGTTTAAAGCCAGTTTTGCACAGCCTGGGTGCTGCACTGAGCACTCTGAGCTTGCTTTTGTGTTGGGAAGTTTACAGAGTAATAGCAAGGCTGTGTTTTTTATGTAGCAAGCTGGGTTTGTTTTCCTCCTCCTGCAGCTGAGCCCCCAATTGTAAGGGTGAGAGCATCTGTGGAAGGTTGGGTGTTACTGTGTAGTAAGTACACATAGGCTACAGTATTATTGATGTAGACTCCAAATTCAAGCTGCTGTTGTTGGGTGTGTTGTTACCTATCTTCATGCTGTCAAGTGACAATTTAATTTCTTTAGCTAAAGGGTACTACTGAGTAGCTGTCACTGAAGCAACATATTTAAGACAGAAATCCTTGGCTATTGTATTCAGGAAAAATGCCTGCACATTGTGCTGTCCACAGAAACTTAGGCAGATTTTTCTGTAACTGGATGCATAACCTTCTGGCACAATTAGAAGGACTTCCACAGCAAATAACCTTTGACACTGGCAGCTTAAGCCATCTACTCTAGACTGATGCATGGTCTAAAATAAATGATAGCTATGTCACAAGCTAAATATCTAGTTTGTTACTCTCTTAATTACAATAAGGACTATTCTAGTTGTGAGTTGCTGGGTTTTTAGCAGCAAGTAAAAGCTGTAACTAGGCTTAATTTAACTGCCTCTGGGTACTGACCAAATCATTTTACATTAGGATAGAAAAGAATGCCTTACATACTGGTAAGATCAAATTTCTCTGATTTTATTTTTATCATATTATTTAAGATCTTCACCAACAAACTGCCATTCAGTGAAATCCTGGTCCTGATTACTATAGTGGCAAACCTCCCATTAACATCTGTGGGGCTGAGATTTAACTTTTAGCCTGAAAGCTGAGAGTAACTCTTGAATTCTTTAAACAGAATCCCAAGATCCAGCAGGAAGGAAATATATTAAACAGATAATAAGTTTATTTCTAGCCTGTAAGCCAACAAACAAGTAATAGCATGTCTGTATCATTTGCATTGGCAGGGAAAGCAACTACTCCCTACAAGTGATACAAGATGCAGCAAATATTTGTCCCACCCATTTTTTTCCTGTGTTCAGAAAGACAGCTATATTCTTATGTATTTTATCTACTTCCTGAGCCAAGATAATAGCAACTACTTTTAAGAAAAGTAAATTCCTAGATTATATTTTTAGATTCATATTTAATCAGCAGAATTTTAAAACACACAAAGTGAAGTAGTTTTGATTTTATTATATTTATACACACAGTACTTTAAAAGACTCCTCTGCATTTACCAATACTTTACTGATGTAGAATATATGATTTGTTAGCTAATAATTAAATGAAACACAAACCAAGAAGATTTCTAAGAAGTTTTAAAATTTACTATAGAGATATTAAGAGAGACTTCTTTCTGTTATCCTCAAATATATTTCTGTTATATTCAGAAAGTTATCTTTCTGAATGTCTGAGTATCTTTACACGACCCTTTCTTCTGGTGTGGTCTGTTGAAGCATTTCTAGAGTTTTCCCCAGATTCCCAGTGCAATAAGCAGCATAAAACTAGTTACCCAGCCACCTACAAGTCCTTACAGATTCAATTACCTGTGGTGAACTTGGAGGGAAGGGCAGAAGTTGCAGGAGGGCAGAGCTTGGAGGCAGCACAGCCAGGCAAGTCTTGTGCATCTGATTTGCCAGCTCAGGGTCCCAGTAAATGAGGCTGTTAATAAAGAGACAGCTCAGTTTTAGCAACAGGGAGTCCTCTGGTGCTGAAGTGCAGCATCCAGTGCACGGAGCAGGGCACTCAGAGGAATGTTTCCATTGTCCATTAGTTTCTTCACCAGATGAGCTTGGCAAGAGGAGCTCCTGGACACAGAACGCAGAGGGGCTGCTTGATTCTAAAAAAGAAATGTGCTCTGAAGCTGAGAAAAGTTCTTCAAAACCATTTCCATGCAGAAATGGGGGTTCAAGGAAGAGTTAGGCCTGGCTACCTTTTGAGCAAGACATTGTCTCATCTCGCATTAACATTTTTCTCCCTGAGTGCTCTGTATCTATGAATAAGTCACATTTTCTTGGCAGAAGCCTGTCAGTTATGGTGCATACCTTCTCAGGCAAGGCTGCTGAAGGGCAGTCTCTGGCAGACATCAGATCCAGTCGGACCTGCTGCAGAGCAGCAGCTGAGAGCCCGAGGAGCCAGGGCCATGGGTGGGAGAAGCCAAGACTCCACACAAGAAGGAGGAAGAGCCTGGAAAGGGCTGAGTGTGGAACAGGCAAGAAAGGTGTGGAAATAGCTGCTCTGCACACTGCACTCTTCTGAAACCAGGCAAAGGAGGCAGTGGTCATCCTGATAGACAAAAAAAAACTTAAAAGAAATAGGTGAGCTGTACTAGAATAACCATATTGTAATGAGCATATAGTTCTCAGCTGATAGCCACAGTGAACAGGACAGTGAGTGTTTAGATAGCCATGGTCTCTTTCTTTGACATTATGATATCAATCAGATTTCCAAGGAAAAGAGTTTTTGCAGTAGTACACTACTTCCTTGTTTAATCTTAACATTAAAATTAGTCATAGAAATTTGAATTATGTTAAAATTTCCATCCTTAAATGAAGATGGAAAATTAAGTTTCATTACTGTTTAAATGTCATGTATGACATGACTACCACAGATGTTCAAATATCCGTGGTCAGATAGACATTTAAAAAGCAAGTCTCAGCAGGTGCTTTATTTAATGTGCATGCCTTGACCCACTGAGGTTAATAGTAAGATTGCCTTTTGCATGAGTGAAAAAGACATCACTCAGGCAATTTGCTTTGCAATTTCCTAGTCCAGGGCCATTCAGTCTTGTTACTCCAGCAGATTTGCATTTGGTAGCTCTTGTCCCATTTGAACAACAGATAAAGCTTTACCAGGGAGTACAACAACAACCAAGCCCCCTGTAGCTGCAAGAAACAGTCTCTGCACTTGCTTGTTTTTTTTCCAAGGCTGTTAGCTGAGTAATTTTCTGTTTTCAGAGACTCCCACAGCATATTTATATGCTTTGTGTTCAATTCCAACACATCTCACCATTACCTCTCCATCATTAACCAGTGACTTCTAATCATCCTGTCTCCCTCTGAGCTCACAAACACGACGGTGATTTAATTTCAAGATAGAGCTTCCTATTTCTGAAAGGATTGCATAGAAAACAAGTGATAATGAGTTGCTTTTTTGTGACTTTCCAATAACATCTTGTCAAGGAAGTTCTTATGTTCCCTTACTATTCAGTCACAAGCACACATAATGATACATTACTATCTTTAGAATATTACATCTCAGCTACATGTTGCTTTAATGACAAATGTAATAGCTCTCAGTCAGGATCAACAACCACTATTACAAATTCGTTTGTTACTCATACAAAATCAGAAGTAAAGTACGTACTCTGGATTTCAGGGATGGTATTATTCTTTGGGATTAGTCAGGAAAGCCCCAAGTGTGATTCTGTTTGGGACACACACACCCAGGGTGCACTGATTTTCTAACTAGACACTGAAAAGAAGTCCCAGGTGAGCTTCAAATGATGGCCTAGAACTGTAAATGAAAGAAAAAGCTTCTTAAATATCCTTTACAGTATTTAATTAACTCAATTTAAATATCATATAGGTAAAACATCACCTTCATGTATGAGTTTCTTCAGCCTGCATTACAGAAGCATTTGTGATTTCAGGTTACTAAGTGGTGTAGAAGTGCCAAACTGAATTTCTAAAATGTAAAGCAGATAGAACATTAATGTCACTTTTAAGTAAAAACATGTGATTCTAGCAAAACTGTTGATTTTAGCAGGGTGAAGGTTATGAACAACAAAGGGCAGAATGAGTAAAATAGGTTTGTGGTGTGAATCACACCACTGAGTTCTCATTAAGAGGAAGCAGAGATTATACATTTATCATCATAACGTGCACTTCATGACTCACCCAAACCCGAAAAATAAAAGTATGTGAATGATTAGGCAACAAAGATAGGTGTTAAGGAAGGAGAGACAATGGAAAATATTATTAAGCCTATAAAACCAACTTGACCTATTCATTCATTTGAAGGCAATCTGTTGCTTTTCCAACTATCCTAAAAATAAACAGATTTTTTTTTTTCTGTAGGAAAGACAACTCCAAAAATTTGGATGACAGTCAAGTATGTTTGAATGACAGGCTGCATAAAATGATTTAAGGCTTTATTTGGCACATACTTTTAATGTGAATCAGTAGGCTTATTTTTCTTATGTTTTCTCACCTCCATGCTTGTAGGGCCATAAATCTAATCTTCAGTATTTGAAAACTGGATGAAGAGTGGCATCTGTACTATGTACAGAATCAAGCCAAACCCATAGCTATTTTTTTTTTCCTACCAGATAAATTTGATGGTTAAAGTCCCCATTACAGTTTTAAATAAATAAAAAAAAAAACCGTTTTATGTATGACATACATACTGCCAATTTAAAAAGGTCAATTGCATCTAAAACATGCAGCTGTAGATAGTTTTTTGGTACTGCCAACTCTAAAGTGATTTTTCTTTTTTCCTCCTCTTTAGGGCTGGATGTGTGATGTTTACTGCCTCCCTAATTTCAAACTCCCTTTAGTTTTCTCCAGTCTATATGGGGTAGGACAACATCTATGTTTAGCCCATGACCAGGGCTAAACTACAGCAGTTAATCTATTTAATAGCTGAGAGAATCACATTGCTAAGTGTGGATAAAGCAGAGATGAAGGAATCTCTGCAGATAAGGTTAGAGCTTCTCTGAACCCAAATTGCAACTCTTGCTTTTCTCTCTTGTACATCTCTACTTATTTGTTGAGCTCTAAGAAATCTGATTTTTTTCATAACCCAAAGGCATGAGAAATCCCTTCCAAATATAGAAACCTGATTTGAGGAGATTTCTAAAGCAACACCACTAAGATGCATGTCTTGGAAATGTTTCTATCACTAGCTGGGAGATGCTTGCCGTAAGGTTTCCAAGTGGATTTTCAGGATACTTCTTTTCCCAGCACTCAGCTAGGACACTAGGCAGAATGGGATGAAAACGTGGTGACTTTGCTTTTTCAAAATATTTGTGGTGTTGTTTATTGGCATGGAAATGAAGGTCTTCTCTGTGCATCAGTATGGATATTGTTGTATGTAAGCAATAATCAAGAATGCAATGAAGCACAGCTTCCATCTCCTTTGTAAATGATGAGCTTTATTTACACTTGTATTTCTTTATGTTGACATGCTCCAGCCTGCTGGTGAATTCAACAGACCACAAAGGTTTTTATAATCCAGACAGAATCTGGATTATATCATCTGGATTAGAAACACATCATACATAGTCTCACCTGACAGTTCTGATTAGCTGAAAATCTTTTCTGAACTGCTGGGTTCTTCATTTAATATCACGGCATTTGTATCATGTATTGGCTTCTACTCACTAAAGTGAGTATAATTACTAATTCCAGAGGAAAAAAAAAAATTCATTATGTGCAGCTGGATTAACTGGTAGGGAATAGCAATGAGATAGACAGAAGTGCTTTCTATGCTTCCTCTAGGAGAATGCCAATTCTAATCAGTATCATTAACAGGATTGATAATTACTCTGTTAATTCTCTGGACTGAGAGTTAGGGAACCTAGTTTAGTTCTGGTCTGTGTCCCAGACATCACATGTAATCCTGTGCAAATTGTTTTAAAAGTGTCCTTTAATTCCTAATTCCTTATTTTCTGAGTAGTTGGCCTGAATTTCAGATCTCCTAGGTGCATACAGTTCCTGTTGACTTTAGTTGAAACAAGTGCATAGCAGTCTTGAAAGGGAGTTTCCAAGACAAGTCAATTTGGTTAAACAACTCACTAATGACTGCTTGAAAATGGATTCTGCCTGAGTTTCTTCTTTAGCAAAATAGGCATAACATTTTCCATTAATTACTTAGTAAGACTTTCATAAAATGACTTAATCCTATATACTTCAATGTAAAAGTATAATCTAAAAGCATGGATGAGGAGTGACTTAGAAACATTTTAGATAGGCAATTGCACATTGATTGCTGCATATGGAAACTTATTCCTTCCAGATTTTGGTAATGAAAACAGAGTATGTGTGAAAAATGACTGTGAGGCTCCACTAAATCATTTACCCGCAGTGTTTGAACACTGTTTCCCATAAAGGAGCAGAACACTGTCAGTCTTGTGACAGCAGTACTGAGGAAGGTGAAAGATAGCATCTTTGGAATGAAACTGGAGAAATATGACTCATCCTTTTTTGTCGTTTGCCAAGCTTACCTTGACATTTATTTCTTTGCTGGAGTGCAGCAGATGTTTACAGAAGTTTACGCCATGCAAATGCATCTGGATTTCCTCTGAACTGTCAGCAGCTTGCATAATGAGGAGGGAGATTCACTTTACTGCCCCATGGAATAGTCTTTGTTCATGATGGTGAATTAAATGGTGGGTCTGAACCTTGAATGGCCAGCCTTGTATTTTGGGAATTTCCTAGCCTAGTGAGGACTCTGTAGCCTCCCTCTGTTTTTAGAGGCTGAAAACAAAACTTAGATGTGAGCTGGCTCGGACCTGTCTGGATAGCAGCTTTGCATCTTCAGGCCATGTTTGAGATGACAAACCCTGCAGAATTCCTGCAGTTTGTGACTGTTTAACACAGCTTATAAGGTTGTTATTATTTAGCCCATGTCTTCATGAGAAGAACTGACACTATGTGTTCCTGATCCATTTTAATGCAAAGCAAAATAAAAAAAATCATGAGTGACTTACTCTGTACAAGGAATACACATGCAGTTAGGGAGCATCTCTTTGGAAAGGGAGGGTAATTTTATTAATTTCTCTTTAAAGGGAATGAATATGATTAAAAATGTTTTTTAAAAGTTTTAATTGGTAAAGTATTGATACAAGTATAACCTGCCTTTGCACGGTTTATGAACTTCTGTTCATAAGGGTTTTGCATTTGTAACTAGGCAAACATCTTAAATGTAGTTAGATTTGTGCATTTACCATCTAGACAAACTGCCTTGGTGCCATACAAATCAGGCACCTTCCTTCCTGACCCCAGCTCTGTAAAACACCCCTGAGCATGTGAGCAAGACCTGCCCCTGTTCCCACAGGCTGCTCATGCCTCCCAGGAGATGAGGAGGAGTCTCCTGGGAGGAGGCTGAGGGGAGACCTTGTTGCTCTCTACAACTACCCCAGAGGAACATGTGAGGTGGATGTTGGTCTCTTCTCCTAAATAACTAGTGACAGGAGGAGAGGAAATGGTCTTAAATTATGCCAGGGGAATTACTATGTTATGATGACATCAGAGAAGTAACCCAGTTTTCCCCCCAGACTCTGTACTACTTAAATTATTTACTCCTGCCTACTTCACCTTTACAAAATGAGAGGAAAAAAGTAAGAATTTCATTATTGCAAGAGCAATCCTCAGTGACAGCAGCATCACAGGCATAATATATTATCACCTTTGTAATTAGTTCAAAGAAACTTGAAGCTGCTGTAATATATAATTTAACTGAGCCAGATAATTGTAGCCTGGATTGTATCTCCTGTTATTTGTTGTGTTTGGTGAAGATGATTATACATGTTTCAGTTCTCTATGTTGTATATATCTGTTTGATTTTAACATTGCATATAGTTGACTACAGAAGTTGCTCTTTATTTAGCTGCTGCATGGTGGTGAGCAAAACTACCCAAGTAAGTAAACAAATGAGCCCAGAGGGTTGCATGAATATATGATACCTGACAGTCCTCAGGGACCCATACACCAAATGGGATATATTTTTTCATCTGTGAAGAGTGGTGCCAGGCTTCTTGATTTTGAGCAGCACCACCCTCCAAAGAAAATTATATGTGTAATTTGAGTTATTTTTTTCTTATTTATCCAATGTTTCAGCTTTAAGGAAGTTAATGGTGAATGATACTACCAAACAGATTTTAGAAGGCTTGACTGCAATGACAGGAGCAGAGTATATAAATCTACCTTTTGGCAATTCCATTAGTCATGCTGAAGTCCCATTTTTAGCTTCCCTGTAATTGAAGGGGAGGGTCTTGACTTAGGATGTCACTGTAGAGAGCAGTTCTAGGCTAGAAATTCTTTTCATCTGGCTAGGACAATCACACAATAAAAGGAACCTGCTCTGTACTCTGCATACCTGTTACAGAATTGCCTTTTCTCAGCATTTAGCAGCAGAACCTTTCTTTAAAGTTGTCATCAGCTCTCAGTGCTACCATTGTGCCTGGCACAAGTTGCCATGCCAAAAACCTGGGTATCTTCAATCTGTTCCCCAACACCAACCACCTAGGGCACCAGAGAACCACTAATAGACAGAATCTCTGCAGCAGAACCCCATCTTCTCCCTTGGTTCCAGTAGAGTGATTGCCATTGGTCTGCCCTAGACCAGAAACTCCATGTTAAAAAGAGTTAATACTTTTGAGATGGTTTAAGGTCTTGTCAGGAACAATCTACTTTAGAAAACCTTCAGAATTTACTTGGACATGATGCAGCACGTTTCTCTGGCCAAATGTGGGCTAGGTATCAGGCTACAACTCCTGGCTACTTACAAGAATTGGCCAGTGCTGGGGAGAAAGCTCCATTTTAGCTTTCAGGTTTTTCTTTAAGAAGAAGCCTAAAGGAGCTTGAAATTAAAATGATGACATCACTTAAAAGAAACTCAGGTGAAACCCTCCAGAAAAGCAGACAGGCTAGCTAAACTAGCTAAACTAAGCTGCCAGAGTCCTGCATGTTAACAGCAATGCATTGTTGAAACAGTTGCTGTGAAATATTTTCAGAACAGGAGATGATAATTAATACTGAAATATATACAGTCACTTCTAACATAAGTCATGTAAGCCTGAACAATTACAAATGTATGGCAAGCAGTGAATGTACTAGAGCTCCAGATCACTAAACTCAGATTTCTCTATGAATATCTGGACTAAATCCGTGGTGAACCACCTTGACAGCATTCCTTCTGTCTGTTGCAGTTTTAGATCAGATAATAATACCAAAGCCTTATTATTCTGCTAGTTGACTAACATCTGCTTGCTTGCCACAACAAACAAGCTGTATGATAACAATGTAATTTCTTTTGAGATAGCTCAGCTGGTGCCTCCCTTGGGACCAGAGGATTGCATATCCAACTTTTTCATTTCTTGCTAGAAGGAAAATGTTGAGTGGCGTGTTTATTGAACTCCTGTTTTCCTTTTGATTGGGTCATTTTTATAAATGAATAGAGGATTGAGAGAAATGAATTCTGTATTTATCCACTACATGAAGTGTATTACTCCACAAATAGTCTCATTGAAGTGACTGACATACTTGCAGTATGGAAACACTTACATGGTCCAGATATTAGTGTCTTCTCAGTTAATAAGAATGCTCTAATCAGAAAATAATCATCACACTTGATTTGGGGTGAAAAGACACAAAAAGCCAAATGCAAATTTCCAGTTGCACTATAGATTTGAAGATTGGACTGTATTCCACTACTCTACCAATTAGTCACTTCTAAATAAAGCCAGTCAAATTAGCTCTACTGATTTTACATTTGGATCTATAAACACTCTGGAAAAAGTAAATGAAGTTCCAATACACCATGTAATTCTTACTTATCACTGATATAAGGCATATGCACATTAGAAATAAAAAAACAGCATTTAGTATCTCATTTAAAGTTCTGTATTTGATAGTATTTATTTCATGTAGTAGTATTCATTCTTTATGCAAGGAAACGAGCTGCTGATGGGAGTCATTGTCTCCCTATTTAAATGCTGTTACAACATCTATCTAAAATTCTAGGGAATTTTAGATGATGAATACAAATGCAAGCACATACAGCAGCACAGTCCCCAGGCAGTTGCTAGGAGGCAGTGTGCAGTTGGGGAGATTCCTCCTGTTACACCTGCTGTATATTTCCTACCCTTGAGTTTTTGTGTAGCCTGTTTCAGCACTTGCTAGCTATTATCACAGACCTGGGAGAGCAAAGTGATGCCTAAATAGGAAATAAACTTCTTTAGCTGTGACTGTAGGCATCTCAAAGTCTTAAAAGATGTAGATGCAGATACAATCATGGAGACAACAGAGGATCAGGGAGTCTTATCCCACCTCACAGCAATTATTAGGAAATCCATTAAACTTGCCATATCTTCTGTGTGTTATATGATCACTTGTGATCTTGCCAGAATAAAACTTTGGCTTTAAGACTCTCTAGGGTCCTTAAAACAGAAACCCTCTACTGCTGCTGAATTTTGCTTTGGTGAAAGCCATTAGTGTAACTGAAGCCTGTGATGTTTCCATTCAAAACACTGACTGGGGAATCCAGATCTAAACCTAAGCTAATGTTGAATTTACTGCAGTCTCTCCATTGACCTCAGGGAGTTCTGGGCTGAACTTTGCAGTTGGAGACTTGTCTGCTAGTGAGCCCATAGGGACTAAGTGCATGCTGGTCACCAGGTCACCTCAGCAAGAGTCTTACTTCTGTGGAAAGGACAAGAAAAAATACATTAATGCTAGCATAGACACTCAAGTTTTTTTGTACAGAACATTAAGGGACTATTGTTTATCTTTTCATAAACCAAAGCTTTAAGATTCAGTCAGCTGTGTCTTCTTTAATAACTTTTCTTAGGAAGTCCTTACAAGAATGGTAGGAACACAAATACACTATAATTCAGATAATGGGACATTGCTTAATAATGTTTTAAAGATATTTTGCACGATCTAGTAGCCAAAGAAATTACAGGCAAATGTACCTTTGGGAAATTAAATTTTGCTGTATTGCACAGTTTAAGATGATAAAGGAAGTTGAGAAGCTGAATTTATGTCATCTATTTTTTTCATGCTTATTTGTATGGAAATAGATTACTAACCTTGATTAGCTCTCCATCAGCACATAGCCTCTTCAGATTAACTGTTCAATGTCAGAAGAGTGGAACACATCAAATAAAGTTCTGCCAGTAATCTTTCCACTTAAATCATTAAAGTTTTGGGGTGAAAAAATCAATAGACATTGATAAAAAATAGCTTTTTTAGCTGTGTGTATTGATGTCTCTTGATTTTTTTTAAACACATGACAAAAGCAGCTATTACATAACTCTGGGGTGGGTTTGTCCTTACTTAGGAAAACAGAACAAGTAGAGTTGGCACATGTGTGAGACTCTCACACCCATGCTATATGTGGCACTGTGCTCCCTCCAGGGTTGCCAGTTGCTGGAGCTGGTGAGAGACCAATCTGAGAAGAAGGGTCAGCACCAAAGCCACAAAAAACAGTAATAATATCAAAAAAGTTAATTGTGCATGCACATTGTGGTGGGTTGTTTTACTGATTTGCATTAGGTACCTTTTCAGCTATCATTTAAGTCTTATCATTTAAAATTATTCCCTTATATCCATAGAAGAGATAATCAAGTGTGCTGGTGAGGAAGGACCAGAGAACACTGCCATGAGCCCTGGTAAAGGATCTTTATATCAAGGGCACTAGGCTGGGGTGTATATTACATCACACATGAGATTCTCTGATTTTGAGTCAGCCAGTTCTGAAATGTCAGAGCAGTGTGCAGCACTAATTGCCAGCTGAGGCACTAATTGGAACAAATTGCCCTTAGGGGGGAAATTAAAAACAAAAGGATAACCCTTCCCATGATCTTCACCCTGCTGAATGCATTGCCACCCTGGGCAGGGCAGTGGTGGGCTCTGAACCAGTGCTGCAATCTGACTGCTCCCAGAAGGTGCTGCAAGGCTGTTCTACAGGAGGGAGAGAATAAGACCATCTTAAACACTCACATTGTTTCTAGGATTATAGGGCTGGAGAGAAAAAAACAAACCTTTGACTTTCTTATCCAATATAAAGATGACAAACAATATGCCACAATAAGTCCCATGCACTTAGCCTTGATCAGTGGTGGGTCTGCCTTGGAGCTGCCTGGCATTGGCTCTGTCAGACATAAGGGAAGCTTCTAGTAGCTTTTCACAGAAGCCACCCCTGCATCCCCCCCCAAAAAAACCTTGAAATACAAACCCAGTACAAGAACATACCAAGGACACATCATTATGTGTTCACCCTGATTTTATATTCTTCCATAAACAACTACTTGGGCCATTGTCTGAGACAGGAGACTGGGCTGAGTGGACTCTTTGGTCTGACCCAGCTTTGTTATTTGTCTTCTCTTCTGTTCTTCTGATGAATTTATTTTCTGCTTCATTGACTCAATCTTCAGTCTGCAGGGCCCATTACCTTGTTAAAAAATAAATTAGATAGACAAATTACTCTTGACAATTCCTCAGGGGTTCTGTTATCCTCTCAGGATGCACAGAGACAGACTGGGATACTTATTTGGGCTTGGTTTTGTCAAAATCTCATTCTTTTCTATGGAAAAAACAAAATTCAATTTTACTTTAGATATGTAGGTTATAGGAATATGGACTATTCTGTATTTCCTCTAATTTCTATCTTAAATCCATCAGACTTTTCTTTGCAATTATTCTTATTTATCCTCTAGATAAAAAGTGCTAAATTATTGCTTAAACAGTTGCTAAATTCAGTAAAGAATTGGCCTTACCATTTAGTGACTTGGCTAGGCTGACTATCTAAAAATGATGGTGTGTGAGTTTCACTGGAACCTAAATAATATTGCTGAAAAGCAGATTGTGAATCATTTAATCATTTTAAATTCTCTGAATCTCTAGTTAGATTTGAAGTGCTGCTAAAAGTCTTGACTAAGTCCAAATTCAGCAAGTTAGGGGGATTTTTCATGAGCATTGGACATTCTCTGCAGCCTGGATGGTCTCATTGAGGTACAGTTGTGTAATAAAAGTGTAAGAACAAGTGCTGCTCACCCTGTGTCCTGGGCAAGCCCCAGAATTGAATATATCAAGTCTCTCCAGTGCTTATTTTGCAGGAGCTCACTCCACCCCTATGAAAGTTGTGGTGCAAACATGTGGCAGATTCTTTCCGTGTTGCTTTCATGAATATTTGCTCTTGTTTTCTCACTATGCATATGTTAATATGGGTGAGAGCAGGGAAGGAGTTTGTATGCACACTTCCTGAAGTCGCAGTGCCTTCAAAACAAGTGTGTTTTTTGAGGTCACCAAAAAAAAGATCAAAGTGGTGGTACTCCTCCTTGCCCAAAATCCACACCCCACTGAGGACAACATACACCTATTTTTACACTGGCTCCACATCGTCTGAGGAGCTTTTGGCACCTCAGAGTTGCCCAAGTTGCAGCTCTGTGTGTCCACCCTCCTCAGAGCCTGAGTTTGGCTTGGCCAGGAATCCCACATGATGCTGCATGTGCTGGGACCATCCCTTCTGTCCAGGTGCTTGGAGGTGGCTGAGCCAAGCACATGTAGAGCTTCTCTACATTGCAGAAAAGAACATTTTTGAGGATCATTTAAAGCACAGCACAGAGATGATGGTTTCCTTCAAACATGTGTAAGGAGCAAGCCAGGGAGTGAGCAGTTTGGATCTGTCAACTATGCCTTTGAGTTCACCCTAAACACTTTCCTTATAATACTGTATCTATAACCACCACTGGCTTCAGCAGCTCTTCACCAATTCAATTTTCAGCATATTTTCTCCTTTCTTTCAGTATCTTTTTTTTTTCCTATTCATATCTTGCAAAAATAAATGTGGAACTTGTTTATATCAACACTGTTATTAATAGCTTGATCATGCCATTTAGCATATTACCATGACATAAATGATATATTTCTACATAAACACTAAGTTTTACAGAAAACCACAAATCTGAATCCACCATTTTTCATTGTGCAGCTTCAATAAAACTGAAAAGTTAAAGACTTTTCGTTCAAGGGCAAAAATTGTCTGAAGGAGAAAATAATGGATGTTTGTTCTGTAAGTTAATGATTAAGCTTAAAAGATTGAATTATAAAGTTAAATATCCTTAGAAGAACTTAATGAATCTCAGATGCTTTTGAAATTGAAAAAAATCCTACAAAAAACCACAAAACCCCTAAAAACAAAGACCAATGTTTGGACTAACTCAGAGCCCTGGTATCAATTCAGTGTTGGGAGGCTGATTTGCCAGTTCATTTAGACATGTTTGTTGGTTTAGTTTTGCTATGCTTACCTGAAGGTAGAAATACACAATATCAACAGCAGAATTGTCACTCTATTTCTCTCTTGTTTGTGTCTGTTTTCTTTGTTGCTAGACAGCACATTATTTTTTTTAGTTGATTTCCCCTAAAAAATACCACTATAGCAGATAATATTAGAGAAAGTAAAATAACATACTGTCTCTTTTGTCCTAATAATGAGAAGGTATTTGTCTGGATAAGGTCACAGTTGCTTCTAAGTATAAATTACTTAATTGTTTTCAGTAGGGCTGTTGTGAGCTCCAGGACTGGGCAATCTAATCTAAAGCAGAGCTCTCCATATTTGAAGGAATGTTTCTGGGGACAATCTTTGCAGGATATAGGAACTTTTAGGGGCTGGACAGCTTGAGTTTTATTAACACTTTTTATTCTCTTTTTGAAGAGAACATGGATAATAAGAAAACATTCTACCAACATCATTTTCTTTGACTGTGTACTTTTAATTCTTCATATTATGTAGGCAGAGAAGAGACCACTGCCAAAACAAAAGTTGTCTTCTCAAAAGCTGAATGCACCAATTGCAAACATAGTTTGTGAGATGTTTAATAACACCCTGGATTTTCTTTTAAAAATATTTTATGCTATTTATATTATCCCTGTAGTAGCAAATGTCAGGAAATGCATTATTCTAATGATGCATTTCCAATGGAAAGAGGGGAGAGTGGCTCCAGTTAGTGCCACCTGCACACGTGCCTGCTACAGTTGCATTGCTGTGCAGTCACAGGGCAGCTCCATCTGCCCAGACAAAAAGAAATTTAATTCCATTTAAGTTTGTATATACCTTGAATATGGATGGACAAGCCTGTGTGCACAGCTTTGCAAAAAGCTCTTCCCTCTGTGTAAACACTCTCCTGCAAAGTCAAACCCAGAGGCCAGTTTGGTCAAGATTCTTACTGGTTTAACAGAAAAATTGTGCTGAAGATGTTTTTTTAATGGACATATCTGTGGACAGTCTGACCTCTGCTTTAATCTGACTTGTATCAACTAACAAACACACAACTTCTGTGGGAAAACGAGCCCTGGTGCTAAACAAATCTTGTGCCCGTGCATGGAGTTTATAGAAAACTATGCAGCAGGCTGCATTAGTTACAGTGCAATCAAGGATTCACTGGGAGGGAGAAAAGGACTTGTCCTTATGTGAACTGTGCATAAGATGCCTTTGAGTCCTGGTGGGGGCTTTTGTGGTGACACAAACTGAGGGAATGTTGAAGACAGAACTACAACAGAAATTTATGTTAAGTTGCAGGAGCATATTTGCAATTATTACTTAATTTTTAAAATACCCTTTCTATTAGCCAAATGCATGCCACAGTCCTAAGATGAGCAAATGCCAACACTGCAAGAGTATATTTAGCATGCACAGCTATGCTAATAAACAGTTATCCAAAACATAAAGCACATGGGGGGTGGATTTCAGGGAGGGTGGCTGTTTTGGTTGGGGTTTTTTTTTCATGTTTTGCTTCTGAAAAACTAGAATAAAACTCTTGGGACAAAAAGATGGCTTGCTTAGGAGCTTTTTCCAGGGCAAGCAGTACACACACACAATCCTATACCTGCAAACACAAAGAGATATCCACCTTGCCCTCTCTCAGCACCATTACGTGCAGCTCCAGCAGAAGGTCTGTGGAACAGACTTTCCCAGGGCATGGAGGGAAAGCAGGAACAGAAATAAATATTGGAATAAATAGTCAAAGCCTGTCTGCTTAGCATTGATTTTCAAGTGGCTTTACTTCCAAATGCTTGTACATGTTTACATTATGGTGTTGGACTTTCTTTATTTGTCTTAGTCTTGAATCATGCTCTGTCTTTCCTCTCTGCCTCTATTTATTTGGTCCTTACATCCCTCCAGTTTGGGGCTTTTGTTTTGTAAATATGATAGTAAATTTACATGTGGGAGCATCTATGACTTCATTAATTATGCTTTTGGTGCTCAGCAATATTAATATAACAATTTCTGGTGTTCCTTTTTTTTCCTCTTTTTTTTTTTCTTTTTTTTTTTTGGTTGTTGTTGTTTAAACTTCCATGTGTTCAAATTGGACATCAGCATGGTTGCAGTCCTTAGCAGGCAATCCCATTTCTCCAGCAAGGATGCCTATTTTGTCTGAAACATGTGATGCTAGAAAGGTTTGTTAGCGTATACAGCCAGGAGACAGCCAGGATGCCATCTATGGTTTGAGCTGTAGCTGATTATCTTATACAGCAACTACAACCCAAGAAATGTTGTTTAAATGCCTCAAAATGCATCTCTAGCATGCTGCAAGGCATTTACATATCTGCAACTCCTGTAATCATCAGCAGAATATACATCTATGGTGTGCTTCACTCTTGGCATGATACATTGACTAGGGATTTATAACTAAAAGAGCAAGGATTTCTTTATAGGTATTGCTGAATATATGCTGGGATATTATTTTTTACTGTGTTTGCTCATATCCTGTGCATCTTGATGTACAGCTTCAAGAGCAAAAAAGGAATAATGTATAGCTGAAATGCCTCAGCAACACTGAAAGGGTCTGGAAAGCTGCAGCAGCACATAAATAAAGAGCAGCCCACCACTCTGTGCCAGCTACTACTTAGTTGGGAAACTATGTGGTGATTAAACAATGAAATTAAACACATAGAACCTGGTACATTTAAATATTTAAATGCCACTTTTCATAACAAATCAGACTAATGCATAACTGTGAGTCTGACCTTGCTCTAGGACGGCCTATAAGACTGCAAGCAAGAGCTAACTGTGCATTCCTCCACATCTTCAGTTAAGATCTGTGCTCTCACATAAAGGCAGGGCCCACCACATGAGGTCTTTATTGTGAAACACCTTTGTTCATACACATTTATCAGAGGCATGACTTTAATTTTTAAGTGAAAGGATTGTGCTTTCTTATAAATCTAAAGCAACTCAGTAGTACTACAGGAAAATGTCAGTATGGTTTCTTGATTGCTGCTGCTTCAAATTTCCTCCTACTATTTCAGCTACAATTTACATTACTTTATTGAATAGCTCCAGAGATTTTTCAGCAGTTACCTCCCATCTTCATCTGCCTTTCAGGTGAGATTCATGGCAGAAGGTCCACTCAGATATCCTTCAGGAAAGAGGGTTACAGGTTGAAGGAAACCTCCAGCAGGAGGAAAGCTCTGTACTAGCTGTGTAATTAATGTGTTTGCAGCAGAAGCTTATACTCCAAAAGGGGATGGTCAGCAGGAGTCCATTCAGTGGCATACTGAGCAGTAGTTCTCAAATTTTTAGTGATGTCAGCTAATAGCTGGTTGTAAGATGTTAGCTCCTCCTTGTTTCTGTGTCAAAACTGTAATAGAAGATGCATGTAAATACAGTAAGTACTTTCCTAACATTAATTTCCCTTGAAAGCTATTGCATGACCTTAACAGTATTGTGCAGTCACTGAGAGGGGAGCTTGCTGCTGCTTATGGCATGTCTACAAGGGAAAAATAAGTGCTTTGTGAACAGCTAAGCTCTCTTAACTAACAGGTTAAAACAGCGAGAAAAACAAGATAACTTGTGGTCTAAGTCTGGATTATAGCTCAAGTTCAACTCAGCAGCTTCCACAGAGCTCCAGGTGTTAAGCAGAGCTAAACCAGACTTGCACTGTCACTGTCTTAGCCAGAGCTTTGTGTAAGTGGGAGGGAAACAGCTCAGTCTGGGACTGTGCTGCTCTAAAGGTCACTCTGCCTTGCACAGGCAGCCTGCAGCAATGTGAATTCCTGAGTCAAGATGGTCAGGAAATTTTTTTAAGATAAAACTACCATTGAAACCATGGTTTTTTTAAAAGGAAAAAAAAATCAGCAAAAAGGTGTCATTCTCACAGAAGTTCCTTTTCATGGGGGCATTTTCTCTGGGAGGTAATTTATCTTGATGGAAGTTTTTTAACCAGCTTTAATCCTAAAAACATAGTATTTGTGGAACAGACATGCAATGGCCTTTGGGGACTATTACTGTAGCCTCATCCTGACACCTGCACATCATCTGTCTGTTCAGATTTTGCCCCAGGGAAAATATTTGCCCCTACATGCAAACCTAAGAGTTTAAAAGGATTTTCTGTCACAGATGTTCTGGCTTACAATTCCAACTCATATTTTTGAAATCTGTCAAAGTAAATATTAAGTGCATGCTAAGGTCTACTGACATATCCAGCTTCAGCTGCATCACTCTTTCTTCATCAGTTATTCTTGTGGAGGGCTTGAGTGTGTGTGCATGTGTGTATCTAACAGTCCATCCATCCATCCATCCATCCATCCATCCATCCATCCATCCATCCATCTTATCTGTGTATTTTTCCCTTTCATGAAATAAATACATACATATATTGAACACTGTTTTCACTTTCTGTTCACATCAACATGAAAAAAATATCCACATAGGTGGATAATATGGCTTTAGAGATGGCTAAGATAGAAACTATTTTCCATTGTAAATTACTGGTATATGTAATTTACCAAAACATTGTTTTACCCACTCAGCCATTGATTTATTTTCTGTTTTTTGATTTCAAAGTAGCAAAGATGTTTTTACCTTTATCCATTATCAATTAATTCTGATTTATTTATCCATTTCACCAATTCTTAACAGTAGACTTGGAACAATGGTCTACCTTCAACCTTTTAAAAAGCTGTTCTTGTAATGGTGTAGAAAAAAAAGGGGCAGAATTAGTCCATAAAGAACAGGACTAAGTGCTGCATCATGGAGATCACCCAGTGGCACCAAGACTGCAAGGCAGGGCTGTTGGGCAGCAGGAGTGGAGGGATGTGTCAGTGTGGCTCAGGCTGTGCTCCTCTCACCTCTAGGCTGAGAAGTCATGTTCAAATCTCATTTTCTGAACAATTAGTGGCTTCATCTCTCATACAAGATATTGACCAACTCTGGAAGTTGAAGATTTCAGGGCATATTTTGGGAAGAAAAATAGAATAAAGGGGAATGCCTTGGCCAACATCTCAGTCTTCAGCAGAACTTGTATAAAAACAGTGTGATTAATGCTAAGTGCATAATAGCTGCCACATTTGCCTCTGCAAGCAGAAGGTCTCCTGCAAACCTGCTTTTTATTTTTTCTTTCTGGTTCTGGTTAAAAGTTGCAAATTCTCCTTAACTGCAGGACAAGCATGATAAAATATGTTGCTGCTCTAATGTTTTACAAAGATTATCTTGACTTATGAATAAGTTTTCACTGCCAATTTTAAATTGATATATTTTAAATACTTTCAGAAGATTTCCATTCCTCTTAAAGACAACAGTCTGTGGCCTGAACTTACTCTCTTCTAACTCAACATTGCTGCTCTGATAATCTCTGTAAAGACAGAATGGTATTTACTGTTCAAAGATGGAAATTTTGAGTGAAATCTAAAGCTTTTCTTGTTCCTCATGCTCTTGAAATTTGATGTAGCTAATGCTGGAGGAGCTTAAGTGGCCAAGTGTAGTTGGATTTTCAGAATTATACTCTTCCAGTAAAATATGTGTTTGGAAAATCACTATGGCTTTGCTAACATGTTCTTAAGCACATTGGAGCTCAGACTGCAGCTCACACAGTTCCCATGCTGATCACATATGCTTCAGACTTAGCACATAGAGAAACTCCATTAGAAGCAAACATTATGATAAACATTTCTCTTAAGCCATATAAAAATTCACTTTTCCAAGTGAAGTTGGACTGTGTGTGGTAGCCACTTGGAGCAACCAGCAGCAGCTCCTGGAGGGGGAAAACACCCTGAGCAACCTCCTAGCCTTGTCCTTGCAGGAGTGAAGTCTCTAAAAAGTAGGAAATGAATCATTCAAATGGCAAAAAGTCACACTCCTAAAATGTAGGAAGTACAGAGATGAAATACATCCACTCTGAAGAAACACCCAGCAGCTGGGTGCTGAGCTGTGAGTCCTTTTTAAGGTTTGTGATGGGACTTATGAGAAAAAATTCTAACATAGCAGTCTACTTCTCCTGTGATCTTCTCCTGTCTGTCTTTATTTTGTATTTTCCTCTGTAACATCCATATTCTTTTTCCTGTCACAGTTCATTCTCTTCATTCATTTGCATAGAAATACAGGTGATATGCAGGTCAATAGATACTTTGCTATTAGAGATGTATAAATCAGGGGGCTTGGTTTGGGTTTTACTATTTGCAGAATTTCAGCAATTACTAAAATGACTGGTTGTAAAGCAGTGAGAATAACTGGAGTGGACAATGATTAGGTCCTGAGCGTTACTGGCATTTAAATAACACCTACACTTCTTAAGGTAAAGCTACAGGAGAAGTAATGAGATGTGAGGGTGAGCTGTCATATAAGCCCCAACAATCACCCAGAGCAGAGAGATGATGGGAGACAACTCACTTGGAGAGTTGAGCTCCAACCCTCCAACTTGGCATCTGCTGAATGATGAGAGCTTTGCTGGAGCTGAGGTATTTCATCCAAGACTGCAAAACTATGAAATCTGCAGGGTATTGTGACCATGGGCAATAGAGGGAAAGTAAGAGAGGAACATAATGTAATCTGCCTCCCAGACTGTGCTTTAGAGTGAAGTAATATCACAACTTTGCCACCCACAGCTTCCTCTCTACTTGCCAATGAAATAAAAAAGAGGTAATTTGCCAAGGTTGTGAAAATGTTATTGGATCACTGGGGATGTATTATTATTATGAACACAACTGGTTGGGGAGATCCATGGTAAGTCTTCAGAATGAAAGGATTCTTTTTTTTTTAAGGCTTTTTTGAAAGTCCTAAGGGGGGATTTCTTCCTAGACTGGCACCACCTTCCTTATTCATCATGAAGCCCCTGGGATGCAAAGGCAGATACGAGCATTGCTTGAACATTTTGCATTGCCGTGAAAAATGACTGTTTAATGTGTATTTGTAGACTGATGCTGGAAATGCCTCCTAATTAGACTGTGGCTAAGCAGGCCCAAATATTTTTTGTTGTGATATTTGAATGTTGCATTTTACAGAATATTTGTAAAACAAAAAAGGAAGATGTTACCAGAAAAGGGGGTAGGGACAGAAAAACCTCTGCTGATTTGGAACTGCCAGACAGAAAGGCAATTATCAGAGCAGACTGTGGAGATGTGCCCCTGCAGGAAGCCTTAAGGGCATGCTTTGACAGTGTGTCAGAATCAGAGGAGTATCTGCTTGGTGCTAATTCCTCTCATTGTAGTTGGCTTGCATATAGACTTTAAACCAACTGCTGAGTTTAAATTAATATGTCAGTTTTGAAAGTCGAAGTAAATCATCTGTATGACTATATATAACTCTATATAACTCTTTTAAATTTTCCATAAAGATATTCTTAGAAGTATTTTATTTGCTTTAGGTTGCTCATTCAGGACAGTCCAGCATATCCCAGTAATGAATACAAGAAGGACATGACCAGTGGACTGCTGGATGTCAACAGCAATGAGATAAATGATTTTGCCTGTGATTCTGACTGAGTCTTGGCTTCTCAGGAGTCAGGGAAATAAACTGAAATGGATCAAGGACCTGTGCTATGGGATATTTCAGATATGTGATAATTCTGCCATAGATTCATCATTATTCCTGGGATTGTTCTACATCAAGTTCATCACCGATTCTTCTCCACATTGATGTAGGAAGATTAGGGCTTCTTTCCTGAGAAAGCTGAGGAGTTAGACATTGAATGGCATTTTTTCCTTTAGATCTGCACCTTTGTGCTTTAGAGGTGGAAGTACTGGGAAAAAGATTCTTAGAACACATTGGGAATTATAATGGAGGGAAAGTAGAGTTTTGAGATGTAATCAGTGTGATTGCAGGGAGTCTTGGAGTTCAAATCAATACCACGAAGAGTGCTAGTTGTTGGGCCATAGGCATTGTTGGTGAAGATCTGCTTTCAGTGAGGAATAATGCAGCACCCAGACGTGCACTAATGGAAAAGGGTCAAAAGGGAATAGATGTCAGCCAGTTTTATTTAATCAGCAAACATCTGAGATTTTACAGATTGCAACATGGAAGTAAATGCTGAACCAGGGGTAGTTCTACAGGTAAAATCATCATGGCTAGAGCTCGCCTACCTGGATGGAACAGTTGCCACAGAAGATTTGCTAAATGCTAGCAGTCCTCATCATTATTCTGGCAATGTCTTGTAAATATGCTGATCTTTATTCATCTCCATACCATAGAAACTATAGCTATGCATGCAAACAGGCTGCTGACAATCCAACTGACAAGGTATCTTTCTGCTTCCACTGTTTACAGTCTACAGCCCACAAATTCTGGTACATTTACTCCATCTATCAGGAAACCTGTCTTCATATCTCAGTTTATACAGCCACTGCTCAGGATCAGTCTTAAAAATCTCCTTCAACTTGCCATTTTTTCCCCAGCTTTTTCTAGATCCCTGAATGCCTGGATGCCAAAAGGCTGGCTTATCAATCAAGGCAAGGCTGAGTATCTCTCATATCCCAGTTCAACAGCTTGGCCAGGACGGAAGGCATCAGAGGGCTGAACTGTAGGAGTGATTATGTCTGGCTTTCAGGGCAAATGCAAAGTCCACATTAAAAATCAGCAAAGACATACTCACATAATAGAAATTCTTGAAATAATGGCCCTTAAAAATAAATAAATTTCTCCTTATTATGAATAGCAGTTGCTGAGTCATTTCGAGTCACTATTGTCATAGCTCCATGGAAGCAAGTGATGCTTCTCTGCACCAGAGGAATACACAATACCTTCAGCAGTAGTATCTTTTGAAGTAATGGTTCTTCACTCAAAGACTTTTTCCTTAATGGACCCCTCTGCAATAAAACCCATATTTGGAATTCTGGAAAAACTTTGTTGCACCAAAGATACCAAAAAAATTCACCAGCTCTTTCCAAAGAGAACTATCCAAACCTCTGCAGTGAGCAAGCACTTCCATGCACCATAGTCTAAAGCAGGATCTTCCTTCACTGACAGTTACTATGGTATTAATATTTTAACAGATGTAGGACACCACCAGCAAAAAGGGATATTATTCTTATAACAGCTCCCTTGAACACCTCTTATATACTATGTAAGGAAAATGTCATGGAGAAAACTAGACTGTGATCCATTTTACAGCATCCCCAGTGCTTCTGAGCACTCCTCACATTATACTCATTATATGGATGCTGTTTCTAAATAAACTTTGCCAGTCTGGGTTATTTTAGCTTATACTTGATTTTCTAAAACCTCAGAATTTTTTACATGCTCTTTACCACTAACTGAAACTATTTGAAACTTAACCTTCTTTTGTGTGTGTCTTCAGTTTTACTTTTGTCACTGTTCTTTAGAAGTTTTCTTTAAGCTTATTTTGGTTTTGGATTGGTTTGGTTTGGGATTTTTGGGGTTTGTTTGTTTTTTAAAGCAGAGCTTTTGAGACATTAGATTTTTAACCTGATTTTTCAAGCCTCTTCCCAAGGATTTAATAGACATGATCTTTCATAAAGACATTATCGAATGTTACAGAGGCTGCTGTTTTTATTATTTACATGAGATTTTAAAAGTTACATGAAAATAATTTTTTTATTAGTCGAGTAAATGACCTCTTCTAAATTATTCATCATGAGGGCATTAACACAGATTTTTGTTGCCAGCCCTCTCTGTTCTGAGCTGGAAGAATCTATTTAAAGTGAGCTGGAGTTTAAATGCTTTCATTGTTAGCCTGAAAAGTTTGTGCCTTGGGACAGCAGCAAATTGTTCTGCAACACTACAAATGTAAGAAGACTAAGGGTGATTTATTAGGACCATTTTTAAAGGAAAACATGTTTTTAGATTGTTATCATTCACTTAGAGTTACTTCTGTAATGTCTTATTTGCTTCTAAAAAAAATGAAAGCAAGTATTTTCAGTTCTTTAAAAGTGAATTCTTCTTGCATGTAAGACCCAGGATAGCTGGTTTATATCCACCGTAGACAAATTAATGTCACATAACAAAATAAAGTTTAAAACTGCCTCCTTTGCTCTATCAATTGCATATCATCAATGAGACCCTTTGCAGGCTGAGGTGTAATTGGAAGAATTTGATTCACCGTCCAGCATTTACAGGCATGCAAATAAAATGCAATGGGAATGTTTAAAGTTATCCCACCAAAAGCCCAATACTTGCATTCCACTCTTCACCTGCGTTTCGTTTGCTTAACTGTGAAGTGGGGGATATTGAATTAATGGATTTTAATGGATTAAAAATAATGGAAAACCAATTATTTTTGTACTGCATGGAATTGTAAATAAACATGGTTACTTCATGAGAAACCCACGTGATTCTTAAATCTGATACAAAAAAAAAAATTTGCTGTTGTAGAATTGGAGGAAAATAATCCTAAATCTTTATAAAAAACTTCCTTTTAAACTACTTGATAAACAGCAAATAGGAGAGTACCTTCTTCAAAAAGAAAAGCCCTGTCAAAGCTCCCAGCTAGAGCAAGGTTAACACATGATTACAATCTGTTTACTGGGACATGATAAAGTCATCTAAAAAAACCCACAAAGTACTGAAAACTTCACATTTGCTTTGGATACTTATCCTAAACATATGACATTTTCTTTTTCATTTCCTTATTTAACGTGGAAGAAATAATGAAAATTTTGAAATTGTTGCTCTTTTGTTTTTGTTTTGAGTGCTACATCCATAACCATTGCACTGTGTCTTTGGTTACATTAATGTAAATATCGTAGCTAATTTCCTGGCAGTCATTTCACAGGCAAAGATGTCCACACCTGAGCAGCAAAATTGTTTGTTATAATGACAGACACACATGCCAGGAAGCTAACCCATCTTCTTGCACCACCTTCAGCCCTGTGGGTACTGAAATGCCCAGTTCCACTGTTTATTACATCCTTTCATCCCCTTAAAAATGAAGGCTCCTGCTTAATTGAAGTAGAGGCCTTAATAAGTATATGCTTACTTAATAAGAGGACATGTAGGCATATGCATACCTGCTAGGCCTTACAGGTTTCAGTGGGACCAATTGTATGATTGCACCTCATTATATTGATTAACACTGTGTGGAAACAAATGTTCTGCAGATTTCTTTACAGTCCTGCTCTAACTTCATTAAAATGAACACATGCAGTCCCTAGAAGGTATGACTACACCGTGACTAGCCAAGGAAGATGACTCTTCCCTCACACAGCCATGGGGTGCTGTGTGACACACATTGGGTGCTGTGCCTTCAGTGATCCTTCCAAAGCAGGTGTCATAGCCAGCAGACAGATGTCATTAGATGCTGGCAGATAGGGTGTGCACAAAAGACGTCCTGAGAACAAGCACAGTGTCTTGAACTCTGTGCTCTGCCTTGCCTCTAGGCCTGATCTCTGTTGTTGCCTTTTGTTTCCCCATTCAGGAGCCAGCACGCATCAGTCATAACTCTGGCCCAAGCCACCTGTCCTTCCTGCTGCTCTGTCTGCTCCTTCTCCTGGACCCACCTCATGAACTGCACTCCCTGGTTTCCTGGCTGTAAGTTCAGCTACACTCCTGTCAAGGTGCGTGCAGGCTCCCCGGCTCCTTGGTGCCAAACCCTCCCTCCACGCTCGCCTTGTTCTGTTAGGCTAATGGATATTCTGTCTCTGGGTCTTTCAGATTGCCTTAATTACATCATCTGGCTCCTGCCTCCACCCAGACTCCAGCCTGGGGCCTCACTACGGGGCTTGCAACACCCATGTCCCGTCAGACCACAGGGACAGGTGCAGGCAAACAGCAGCTTGTTTCACTAGTGCTCCAAGCTGGGCAGAAACAAGCTAGCTTTGGTCTAGGAGCTATACACCTATATTACCCAAAAGGAAGAGCTCTTTTATTTACAGACAAGACACACAGCAGCTTGGAGAACAGACAAACTGAATCCAGCTCTGTCTATACTTGCTTACTGTTTAAACCTATACTAACTTTTAGGGTACAGAGTAAATTTAAATACTAAATAGAAATAGACTGTGCAGATGTCTCAAAGGTTTGTCTAAATGTTGAGCAGCATCTCCTATGACATAGAGGTAGACAGAAGTCTACTGTACTGATCAGAGGGTACAGAGGCAGAAAGATTCCACCTAAACTTTCTAAAAGCTGGTTTTAGCTTACCCAAGATTATTTATGTTCACCAGGTGAAGCACAGCAACTGCATTTAATTACATTTGGGTATCAACCAAATTCTAGTCTCGAGTAAATTTTTGTGAATTAGTTGCCTCTATTTATTTCAGTAGAGCTTGTTTGGACTTTCTCAAACCCAAATCTTATACCTAAAGTGTTAAAATATGAAGTTTAGGCCATTACAAGTGAAAATAGTTCTATACCAACTGATGATTTGATCCTGTGTAACTTCCACCCTAGCAGCTGAAACATCATCAGATACAGAAGATGCCAGAAAGATGTGCTTGAGCTCCCTTAAAACTGACTAGTTTGGCTACTAGTAGTAGTATAGCCAAAGCTGCATAAAACTCAAACTAAGATGGGCTAGATTTAATTTGGACTTTTAGAATTTTGCAGATTAGGCTGAGATTTGTGCTTGCATAGCTTGTACCCAAGCCAGGTGACACAAACCTAACAAAGCCACTGTACACTGGGAATCATTAAAGCAAATATTGAATCTACATGGTGCCTATTTTCTGTTTTAAAAGTAAATGAAGCATTTATTAACTTCCAAATTATTTCTAATACCCCAGAATAGGGGTACTAGTGCGACCGCTCAGGAACACTGTACACCGTGAGCAGCAGTGGCAGGATCTGACCATAAATGCTTTCAGGCATGTGACAGAGACAGAGACTTCTGTGCTTTTGTTTCTAGGTAACTGCCTGGTTTTGTTTAACCATGTTTTGATGATGGTATGGAGCTCGTTTAACACAGTATGGGCCAATGGCATGCTTTATGTTATATTTAGCTTTATCTCTGTACTCTGAGGACCGTGTGGGGTAATTGCTTCTTTAAGGCCCAATCCTCATCTTCTGTCTAAAGCTAAAGTGTGAATCTGTGGGAACATTATATAACAGGGGAATGAGATTCCAGATCTGCTATAATATGTTTAACCTGAATAAATGGTTGGGCTGGAAATTGTCTGTGTGTTGTATAACACCACAATAAGTTAACACGTAATTACAGTTCAGATTTTGGAACCGTTGCTGGAAATCATTTACTTGCAAAAGTGACTTTGGTGGGATACAGTGGGGTGTTAGTGGGAGCTAATACAAGCTCACTGAAACAAGCAGGAGTTCCTAAATTGAGCATTGACTAAATAAATAGCTTAAAGAAAAATTAATTAACGCATCTAGACAGAGCAAATATCTAGTGTGACTTACATATGTATCACCTATACAAATATACTTCCAGAAAAAAAAAAGTCATTAGAACTACTGCACATGTTTTGGGTATAAAGTACTAAGAAATATGTTTTCTTTTGTGCTTATTTTCTTATTGCTGCTTCAGAGAAGTGTGTTATGTAATGGTAAGTGGACGTGGTTGCAGAATATTCCTGATTTGTGTAGGGAAGATTTAATATTATGCACTATTTCAAAATTATACAAAACCTAAGTTTTTAAAATATAGGAGCCCACAGAACTAAACCACTGATATTTCAGCACAGAAATCACTTTAGTGTATTCTAACACAGAAGTGTCTGGTTTTTTCAGAGCACTCCTTGCTCAATCAAAATTCCCACTGAAGAAGAAATTATAGTTTTGGGTACTTATCTCCAGCAGACTTTTATATCTTTATTAAGCCTTTAATTTAAATCTCTGAAATCTTAAACTGTGGACACTGGGACTGATAAGACTCTAATTACTGGGATCAAAATAGTTTATTCAGTTCTTGAGATTTAAATACAAACCAAGGTCAGAAATGCAAAATTAAGAGCTTTGAGTTACTTATCCCACGTAAAATCAAGATTCAGATGAAGTGACAGATATGTTCCTGTTTCCTATTATTCTACTTATCATCCCACAGTCCTAAATAAGTAATCAAATAATGAATAATCAAAATAATTGAAACAATTAAATTTTTAAATTGTATCTTTAAACACTAATTATATACACAAGTCAAAATCTAATTTTACTGTTATTAATCTAGTTGAAATAATGTAGTTTCACATCCAACAATCAAGACATTTTTCTTAAAATAACTTTTTGAGGACATCCTTTACCTTCTTGAAATAATTCCATTACAGGGAGAGAGCAACAAAATTCACATAAATAAAAATAGAAGTCAGGGAATGCTTAATGCATCACCTAGTGAACCTTGACCTAGGTATCTGAGAAACCACTGGAAAAGATGTTTTTCAGGCAAACAAAAGTCTGTGTCATAAATCCAAAATATTTAGGGAAATTTTATTTTTTTTGGCCAATATATAGGGCTTACAGCTTTTTCCTCATCTTACATTAAGTGACTAAAAAATTATTTGGTGTAAAAAAGCTGGTTTTGATTTACATTAAGCATCCACTAAAGGAAAAGGATATTTATAAGTCCCTTCTCAATGGGCCCTTTTGAGTTACTGTGAAGACTGAACAGGGTTGAAAGTCATAAGCCTGTCAAACCAGAAGCCACTTAAGAAGATGATGGAGTGTACATCTCTGTGCATTCATGATACAGGCATTAAGGCTTCTGGTGTACCTTAGCTTTACTTTAGTGGTTGCTGCAGATTAATGTTGCCTCAGATAATTGTCTCAATTGAGTCACTCTCTTTTGAACTGACAGGATGAAGCAATTTGATTTCTTTATGGCCGTGTGCTAAGGAACAATAGGAGGCCACCAAAGGAGGTACCTGATGGTTTGGGATGAAGTCTGATCAGTTAAGCTGTAGCCTGAGGAGTTACCTACACAAGGAACTTTCTGTACCAAACACAGGGCTAGTAACAAATACAGGGAACAGGAAAGCAGCAGTGGAAGGATTTACTAGGGCACTTATCTACTAGAAAATGTGATTTCTGAGAAAGGAAACTGCTTTCAGTTGCTTCTTTCTGTTGTATTCAGGGAAACAGGTCTTTATGAATATTCTTATAAATGAACATAATCTATCAGATCTCTTTTTTTTTTTAAAGAAACACTTGAGTTTCCTTTTAATGGCTGTCTGAATAAACTAAAGGATGAGATTATTTTTTGTTACTGATATAGGTGTGTTATTAATGTTACTACATTGATGAGACTAAACATGATGTGAGCACACAGTTATGTCATATACTCTGCTGGCTCATAAAAATAGAGCCTGGAGGTACCATGAGTATCAGGATACACTCCTAGATGCCTAAAATCCAAGCCAAGTTAATTCTTCAGCCATGCAGAGCTTTTTAAACCTCAGGTTAGAGAAAGGACACTTTCATATACCAAAACCAAATGTTTTTAAAGGAAATACATATACCTTCTGGTAGGAGAAAGGCAGAAACTGAAGTGTCATGGCTGTCAATAGCCCCTGAGTAGATGCATCTTTGCATGGTGAGAAGTTAGAACAGGTTTTCTTTCATTTCTCTTTGTCCAAACTGTCCTCCTGCAGCTCTGGAAATATGTGTCTCAGCTGTGATATGTTCAGAATGCATCTCACAGGGAACATCTTGCATGCATTTCAGAGGGACAGGTCATTCCCTTTCCCCTCAGCATTTAAATTGTGTGTTGCAGCAGTACTTGACTCGAGCCACGCACAGTAAAGAAACACTTTACCTGCAGAAATGCTGAAAAGGGGTTAATAAAAGCTACTGTAAGAGCATGTGGCCTTTTGGACATCAGAAGAAAGCAAAAATACTTGTTCTCAACAGCAAGAGGCCAAAATGGACAACTGTCACAGCAGGGCATCTAACACCATGTCTGCATCCATACACACAGCACTCCCAGGACCACAGAGGCTGCACAGAACCCAAGTGCCTATGTTTCTGATCCAGCTCCATTCTGGCTTTTCATAAAGTGACTAAGCAAAACTTTCATTGAAAGTAAGAATGGTTTTCTAAAGTCAGTTTTATAAATAAGTGTATTTCCCTATTTCTAAAGGACACAGTGTTAATTTTTACTAGCCAAGACAACTATTTTTAGCATGACCCATGGACTGTCAAAACTGACAGTAGACTAAATGCTGGTGTAACAGATGGATACTCATAGAAGTATGTGAGAGCATCTCTGTGTGAATCAAGTTTAAATGTTAAGCCTGCATTGCCATCCAAGAATATGGAGACAGCAATCTGTGTGAAGCTCACAAAGATGCTGGGAAAAGGCACCATTGCAAATCTGATTCAGAACTGCAGAGTTACAGAGATGTGCCCTGGTTGCTATGGTAGTTTGAGTTTTGGTTTTGGTGACTCAGGATTATGCAGCATTGAAAAGTTACCCACCTTGAAAAGGGGGTTTCTGTGTAAGAATCTTACTCAGAACTGATAAAATCAAAGAGTGAGAAGCCTGTTTCTGACATAGTTTACTTTCAAATTTCAA
>JANHGL010007836.1:121299-138817 GCA_024611195.1 Ceyx melanurus | reverse complement strand
AGAAGAAAAGAGTAAATTTGTTTGACCAAAGGGGAAAAATAACTCGGGGAGAGTCCCGGGCTTGTCATAACCCTCCTTGTCTTGGGTGAGACCCAGGTAGAAAGTTCAGTGCAGTTGTTACCTCCCTATGGTTGCCTTGGGGAGTGGGCTGAGGCGTGTTAATAAAATGCAGCTTGTCATACCTGATGCTAGCACTTTGCTAGGACATTTTGTTAGTGTTTTCGTGTCGGTAACAGGATTCTAAGTCATATAATGCTTCAGTCTAAAAATACAGACTGTGTTTCTACAGTCAGGATTTGAGTCAGGGATATGAAATGTAGTGGGATTGGGTACCGGAGTTTGAATTAGCTTTTGATGACAGAGGACTGCATACTTCTCCCCACACAAAACGTTTCAAGCGAGGAGAATGAAGACGTGAAAAACAGGATCTGCACAAACCACTTTTTCTTGCTAATGGGCAGCGGGAGAGGAGGGGGGGGTGAGGCTGTGGGAGCCCATGGCAGTGGAAAAACATCGCTAGAGCATGTTTCCCCTGCCATCTCCTGAAGTAAAACTGAAAGTAAGCTTGCAGGTTTAGCAGGGGAACTCCTTTGGCATCTGCCTCAATCTGAATGAAGTGAATGTTGGGTTTGTCTAAAGCTGACACTAAAATACTAGTGTTTGTGTGGATAAGAATCTTCACGATCTCTCAATTTCAGATTATTTCAGTTGTTACACATTTTACTTCAGTGGATGTTACTGTGTTTCTAAAACATGTCATTGGCCACGTACTACTATTCCACAGGCTGAGCAGCTTTTCATTAATTCAGTGGGTAAAGAGGGTGATTTCAGTGCTATGAAAATAAAATCACAGATGCTAATGGAGTTTATATATAAAAGTCATTTTACCATCTACTGAGCAGATTTTCCATAGTTGAAAGTAAGTGACAATCTCAAAATCTCTCACAGGAAAGTTAAAAATTCCTAGTTTGATAAAGCTCTTAAAACCAAAAGGAAATAATTAGGCATGTGTTTAGAGGCATTCTGTCTCAATTGGCCCGGGCTATAGTTTTGTCAATCATATTTCAACTAATTTATGCTGTTCTTTGCTCCACTTCTGCTCCTTTCTGAAACAGCTTCTCCTCGGTCCTTGCACAGTAAGCACATTTTTTTCTGTCTGCGATGTTACTCGTGCAGACTGACTTTGTGAGCTTGTCAGTTTCTGTTGATTGGGAGTTGTGAAGCCCTCTGGGGAGCTGTAGTTTGGCTGGAAGTTTGGCATGAGCTCGTTACTGTTATGCAAAATGTTTGTCCCTGAGACTCTGTGAGGAAGATGCCTGCAGTGCTGCCCCTCATAGTGCCTAGCACATAAAGCCTCTGACCTGTCTGCATTAGAGTCATCATTGCTGGGGAGCTCTCTGCATCATCTGTCAACACTGAAAAGACAAAGATGAACCAGCATGCCTTTTCAGCTTACAAGCTACTTTGCTTTCTGAGTAGGTACCACTGCCTCAGGGCTGTAATCAGTAGCTTCCTCGAGATAAGATACCAGCAAGCCATAAATGGTAGCCTGTAAAGTTTTTTGTTTGATCTTTAATCAAATTGGATGCTGAAGATAACAGACAGATGGTGGGCTGAGTTCACTTTTCAGTGTTCACTCTTGCTGGTTGGGTTGGCAGTCTGTCCCCACAGAATCTGAAGTCTGAATTGGCTTAAAAGCTTGGTTGTGGCTTTTAGTTTCACTTTTGATGTGTTGCTGCTTAAAGACTCAGATCTTTACCCATTCCTTTCCTCCTGAGGAGTGTGAAATGCTATAGACCTTTCATGTCAGGCTCAAGAGTTAGATGTGAATGTAGGCTGGGCATAATTTAAGAATGAGTTTTTAAATCAGATGCTTGCTATACAGACTTATTTTTCTTCTCTGTCTCTTTCAGCTCCTTGAAGACTTGAACAGGTGGAGTCTGCTGCTCATTTCTCCTTTCATTTATCCTGATAAGCTACTTACAGCAGAACATATAGCTTTTGTGACAGAAAGCATTTCAGCTCAGTCAGAGAATCTGCAGAAAGCAAATGGCTCTTCAAAAGAGGTGAGTAGTTCTCTTTGTTTCTTGTGTAAAAAGTAGTATAAATGGGTCATTTGGTATAAACCTAAAAAAAACACTTGAAGGAAAAAGAAATCAATGACATAGTTTTTTATATGTTTACAGTGCTGTTTTGAATGCAAGGTAATACCTTCATTAAAATGAATCACTGTTAATGCTCTAGTTTTGTTTTATACTTCAAACCATTGAATTATTTTTTTTAGTAGCACACTTCTTTGGTTGTGAATGGAAAAAAATATGGCTGAACAGGAAAAAATGCTTGACAGCTGTTGTAGTAAGGCAGATCAGAAGTCCATTTAGCTCAGCATCCTGCTTCTGGTAGAATTTGAAACAAATGTCTTGGTAAGAATCTAGAGAGCAAGCATATATCTGGAAAGGTCTTCAAGACTCCAACCAAGTAGTTGTGAAAAGCTGTAATTGAAATAGAAGTGTCTCTTGGAAGGTTCCTTTCATTGTGATTTATAAGTGCAAGTTAAAGAATTACACTTTTGGATCATTCTGACAGTCTGGAGAAGTAAGTCCAAAGCTTTTAATCTTTATTTGTTATAAAATGCAGTAGGGGAATGGCAACACTAGTTGGCTGGCATTTTATAAATTATGTTTGCCTTTTAATGCATAATACTTGCAAAATGTTGTTGAAGCATGCAAAGATATAAATGAAACTGGTTCTGAAATCCTTGTGACAGGCATACGTAGCTCCTTTTTGGAGTTAAAGGAAACCTGTTACACAGACAGGTGCAGAAGGACAGTTTTGGAATGGGCACAATTCCAGATTTGTTCTTGCAATCAGATTTTTGTACCTTTGCCCTCCATGGAGGCCTGTCAGTCCTAGAGCAGAGCATGCTTTTGGGGCATGGTGTTAGTCTTTGCCCTCTAGAGGACTGATATCCAGGTGAAGTGCTGCATCAGGCAGAATCATCTCTATGAAGCTCAGAGTGTGAGGACTGGGGATGCTGGAAACTAGTGGAGAACTCAGACCTTTTTCTGCTGAAGTCTTCTGACCCTCCTTCCACTGGTCTTGTGTTTCCCTGGATCACACAAAGTAGCTACATCAGCTGGTTTGTAAATGCTTTTATTGCCTTTGATGTGAGACTGTGAAAATCCATCCAGGTGAGCACTATTTCTAGGAGAGAAACTAGATGGAATACCTGCTGCTGTCTGTGTTGGCTCAGAGTGCACCTGGGGAGTGCTGCTCTCATTTGGGGAAAAAGACTAAGGGAGATTTCTTTTTTTTTTTTTCCTGGTTTATGTATCCTATAAAGCATAAAATCTATGTTATCATTCAAAACATTTTTACTGAAATTGGATGCCTTATTAGATTTTTGCTTTCAAAATTGAATCAAAAATCACTGTGTCAGTTGGCTGAATTAGTTACTCTCTGTTAGGTAAATGACTATTCTGATCATTTTCATTTATGAGTCAGCAGACAGGTTTGTAGTCTTTACTTACCTGCCTGCTTTTCATAAGGAAAACAAAACACTTCACTTTTCCTCCACCTGTGACTTATATAATTGAACTTGCTTTCAATACTTAGACTGAATCTTGCTACCCACTATGTCCTTAGTGTGTTCTATTGGTCGTGCTGTCTTGTACATTGACTTTTGTAGTCAGGAAGGGTGCACTTCTGTGTGAAAGGAACTCATCTGAAAGCCTTCCCTAGTCCAGATGTGTTGCATGGTACTACTTAATGTAGTAATTGTTTTAAACCCATCAGGCTTCACAGAAACAAGTCTTAAAAGTGATTCTGCCAATTTAGTATTCTATCATCCTAGTAGCTACATTTGATTTTATTTCCCCCTCCCAAGTATTTTCTTTTAAATTACTTCCAGGCTTTGGGTTTGCCAGTTGTGCTCTTTTGGTTTAATAATACCCCTCTGTTGGCTCTGCATACCCTTGTTCTGCTTTTTAATTTCAGAATCCTTTGGGCAAGAAGGGCAGGTTTTATGTGAAGTTCATCTTGCAGATAAATAATACTGTTAGTGTTTGATCTTTTTCTTTAATCTTTTCTACCTGAAATACATGTATATGCTTTATTCTAGATTGTGAAGTGGTCAGACTATTGTTCACCATTGGCCTATAAACCTGGTGAGCCCTATAAGTTAATTGCTGAAGCAAGTGTAGATAATTTCAGTAACCTTGGAATAGCATTCATGGAAGACAGGCTTCAGATGGATAATGGAATGGTGCCACACAAGATTGTTTGTAAGTATCTTCACAAATTGTTTTTAATGGTAGAACATACTCATTTCATGGTTATTTTAGACTGTCTTTATCCCTATATACCCTTTTTACTTGTGCCAAACTGTTATCTGCAGCCTTCAGCAATGCAAGTTCAATGCCTCTGTCTTACCCAGTATCATCACTTTATTGGCTTATTTCAAAGTAGTTTATTTTGAAATGGCAGCAAGCAATTTCCCACCCTGCCTTCTTTAAGAGACCAGTATTTTTCCAAATATATTTTTCTTGCTTTGTTTTGTCTATGCTGGGGGCAGAGGGAGAGACAAAATAAACTGATAAGGTGATGCATTTATGAGAACTTCTCACCTTAGGCTACTCCTCTGGTAAGTATTGTTTACAGCAGCAGTTACGTTTGTGCAAACCTTTTTACACTCATGATACATGTGAGTTTGTTTAAATGTGACCTGTAAATATGGGGTTTTGTATTTTCAGTCTAGACTTTCCTGAAATAGTCATTAAACAACTTGTTACTAGTGCAAATTTGCTATGTTCTTGGGAGCACAGGTAAGATTTGGCCTGTCAAACAAGTGGAGTTCTTGTTATTAGAGATGATTTGTAGTGAAATTAAATCTGAATCCAACAGTGGTAGTGATATTCATCATGGCTCTTTTAATATCATCTTTTAAACCCCTTTTCTTATTCTTGCATTCTTCCAGCTGTGCATTTACAGGAATCTACTCTGAAGGAGTTGGCACAGGTGGCACCATCTGGAAAAGAGCAAACTGTCAGCAGCACACAAACAGATGAAGTGACTCCTGATGCTGCTCTCAGTAGTAGTACTACTGATAAATCAAGATCAGGAGCAGCTGAATCTGCAAGACAAGGTGAGGAAGAGGAGAACTCCAAGCTCCAGAAAGAAAGTGAGCACAAAGATGAATCCAGCAGTCTGTCTGAGGAAGAGGGAGGTGCTGAAGAACACGATCACTTGCATTGTTTCAGCTGTCATGAGTGCCTGCAACTTGAAGACATTACAATTGAATGCCTGCAGCTTGCAAACAGTACTCTTGAATCAGTCAGATTTGCCTCTGCAGAAAACAGTCCACAACTTCCTTATGACTGTGGTAGCAAATTAGAAGAGAAAAACAATGATGACTGCCTAGCAAGAGGAATAAAGAAAGCAAACCTTGCTGGAAAGCCCCCTAATATATTGATTTATCTTGGCTCTGAAACTGCAAAAGTGGAATTTGAGCAGATCAAATCAATCCTTCAGGAATGCATTGATACAGACAGCTACACCATCTACCACCTGCAGGAGGAACAAGTTCTGAAAGCTCCCTGGATTGATAATTCACTGCTCTTGATTATTGCCACAGAGGAGCCTATTTCTGAGAGGAACCACAAGCAGTTTATGAAGTTTTTGTCTAAAGGTGGAAAGGTTCTAGGGCTTTCTTCATCTTTTACATTTGATGGCATACAAATAAAGAGAAAAAACAAACTGAAGAAGACTGTTTGTGAATTGGTGGTCTCTAGAATGGACAGCACTGAAATTAAGTTAAACCTCCTGCTCAGTGGCTGTGTTTTTGAGGAAGTGATGAAGGAAGATACCAGCAAAGTAAAGACATTGAGTCAATTAAATAATGCTGATAAAGATCCAGTTATTGTTCATCTGACTTATGGGGACAGTGGAGGAGAAGCCATTCTTTCTCAGGTACTGTGTATACAGAACATTAACTTGCTCTTTGCTGTGTGATGTTGCAATATACTACAAAAATTCCCTTTTTCTTGATGCTTTTGGGTATGCTTCTCAAAGGGAGGTAGAGGTGGATGCCTCAGTAAATCTACCAGGGCTCTGAGCACAGAATGGTTTTCACTTGATCCTCAGGAAGCTTGAAGCTGGCCTTGCTTTCTGTCATTTAAAACCCCTCTTTATTCATTTGGAATGCAGTTTTTTCCCCTTTACTGTGAAACTTAAAATTCTAAAGCTTGTCTTTTTTTCTAAACCTTGACATTTTTCAGTTTTAAGTCAGCAGTATATACTCCTAACCTATTTTTCTGGGGAGGTAGGTACAGGGAAAATCCAGTCTGCTGTAAACATGCTTTTTTAGTTTCCTGAGTCTTCTTTTGAGCTTTCAGCTTTCAGTTGTTTAATATTCTGCATGTAATAAATAGCTCAGGGGAGCTGAGCTGGGGATAGAAGTGAGGGAGTATAGAATCAGCCAAAATATTATTAATTGCACTCGATAATAATAATATCCTAGCAAATAGGTATCTTCCCAGTACTAAGGCATTGTGATCTCTGTTAAAAAAAAATTAAAAACACCCAACCAACACAACCCCTCAAAAAGTTAAACAGATGCTTGTACTAGAAAATTCGCTAGATGCTGTTTCTGCAAGTTCCATGGTGAAACCTGCTTTGCCCTACCATTTAAATTGACCCTTCTGCTGTAGTAAAACTTAATACTGTTTTCCCCAGAAAAAAAAGGCATCACAGTACAGCTTCAAAAATCAGATTAAAAGGATTAGTGTGTCATTTTATCACTTTAAATCACTTCCATTCTGCATTTGAAAAGCCTTATTGTTTTCTCTTCAGGGACTGACAGTGACATCAGCCACTAAATATTCTGTCACAGGCTTGTTGTTTCCCTTTTTTTCTGAGCTCATTTTATTTCCCCCTACCTTATTTGCATTTTATTTCTCTTTTAAGCATCTGCTTCAGCCCTGAGAAGTGACTCTCTACAAGGTGTGTTCTGGGGTTCTTGGCTCTTTTTCAGACAAAGCATTTCTTTATTTGCACTAATTGCAACTTAACTCATGTGACACTCAGCCTGAGTTGTGCAACCTCTGATAAAACTGTTTTAATTTAGTGTAATTCTGCTCTTGCACAAGCCAGAATATGACCAGTATTGCTGTTCTAGCTTGCTGGCAGACATGAAAAGCAGAAGTTCAGGTAAATAAATAGAAGTTTGAACAACTACAGGAAAGATCAGTTATTAAGAAGGGATATTTTATGCAGGTTTCAGATAAAATTGTAGTGTGCTGGCAACTGTGATCCCTGGGTCAGAAACTATAAATATATAGATATTCCCTAACTTATTAGCATAATAAGACCCTACTTGTGTAGATATGATAAAGATATGAGAAACTTTTAAATGACACTGATAATATGGGATAGTTCATCAGCAATCAGGACAAACTGCTTTTGGAACTGTTGTGCTTATTGCCTCTCTGCCATGTTCAAATGTCTAACAACTAAATTGATTATTTTTTTTTTTAATTCTCTTTGCACATACCCTGGCAGGCACACTTGGAGCTGGATATCAATTCTATGGCTGTCCAGACTGAAGAGGATTTTAATTTGCTGAAGATGAGCAATAGCAGAAGATACGAAGTTCTCGGGGAGATCCTGGTCTCACTTGGGCTGCATTGTGAACTAAGTGTGATTCCCAAGTTAACACCTATTAACCTTCTCTCTCCTGATGAGGTAAGGCTTCTGCTTACATTTCATTCCATTTCTGCTTACTTTGTCTGGTTCAGTCCTGAAAACCTCAAAGGCTGCATGCCACACCCTGGCTGTGCAACCTATTCCTGTGCTGCTGAATCATTCTAGTGACTTTTGTGTGTGACAGTGAACTCACCACTGACACTTCAGTGGTAGCATCAACAACTTATTTCCTTCCACCTCTTACATAGCCTAAATAATCAAAACACACTCCCCCACTGGTCAATGTTAGCTGTTCACACACCATCTTCCCTGTTCCCATAGGTTAGTGCCAGCTGGACAAGCTTTTCTGTATTTTCCTAACAACTTCCTTAGTCTCTCTGACCTTTTCCTTCAAGGACAGCTCCCTTTCATTGAGGTTAAAGCTGCTTTCAGCCTCTCATTCTCCTACATTTGTTTGGTTGGTTTTTGCTATTTTATTTTATCCCTGATGTCCAGCCTGAACCAAGCAAGCTCCAGTTGATGGCTGTTGATGCTTTTATAGTAGTAGTCTGGTGCTACAAAGATTTGGCTCTGAACAAACCCAGATTCCTTATCCTCTCCTTATAGATCTGTTGTGTACCCCTAATCCTTTGTGGTTGCTTTCCAAGGAATCCAAAATACCAATTCTGAGCACAGCTTTCTCCTTCTCAGACTTCCTCCACATCTTGGATTCTCATGGTTGCTACAGGCTGTGCTGCTGTCTATGAGCAGTAAATTCATAAGAATTTATTACCTTTTTGTCTGGCAGTTAGGGAAACAAAACTACCATTTAGCCTTTTTGATTAACACAATGTGCTCAATACAGAAGACTTGTAGTTCATTGAACTCTTCTCTTTGCTTTTTGGGTTGTTTTTGTTTTTTTTAATGTTTCTTTCATTCTGCAGTTTTCAAACATGCCATGCATGAAAACGTTAGCTAATTTCTATCCAAACTTGCCATCTAGTGGCATTTTACTGAAACACAGCACTTTATTTCCTTGTTTACTTGAACTGGCATAAAGCAGTTAAGCTGTCCTGGTTTGCACAGGTATTATCCTCAATTTTTATACAATGCAAGACCAGGGGCTTATAAGGAGACAAGAATTTATTAAACAATATATGTATCTAGAGAGATATTTGTGTAGAATGCAAAAGCAAACACCAATGTATAATCAGTAAATTTGAAACAGCAAAATATAGCAGACACTGATGGCCACCCTGCCCTCTGATGAGCAGCAGGGGTCCATGTCCCTGTGGTGCAGGGTGTACTCCAAAGTGTTGAAACAAGTGGTGAGCCCTGCAAGCCTGTAGTCTGGCACCCACATGTTTAGTGGCAGCCTCAAGCATAGAGATCTGATTTTTTCTGCAGCTTTGCCTTTAAACACTGAAATATTTATTCTTCCACATTGCCATCTTAAAGGATCATTTTTCAGACATAAATGCTGGGATTGTATTTTATTGCCTTAAGTTTCAACATAACATCATCTAAGTTTCAAAACAAGAATTCACTCCTTGAGGAATGAGAGAGATTTGTCAGAATAGTGATTATTTCCATTAGGAAGTACATTACACCCACACAGTTGCTGATCTGAAGCCTCTTAAAATTGACTGCTAACTCTCCTCATGTTCTAATAGGCTGAGTCACTTTTGTCACTATCTTCCAGATGGATAGCAGCCAAATGATTAAATAATAAGTCTTCATTACTTCAGCTCAGCTAGAAACTGTCTTTAAACAGCATGTTCTTCCAGAATAATAAACACTCAGTACAAACATATGGGCTGAAGCTTGAATTTGGGGGTTTAAAGAGTACAGTTGAATGGTACCTGTTATATTTCAGATTTTACTTTAAAGGACACTGAGATACAGAATAATTCAAAAGTACAATTGAATGTACCTCTTGAATTTTAATCTTTAAAGGATACTGAGATATAGAATAGTGGGCTCACAAGAGTAGTGCAGTGTGAAGAGAACATTTTGTGTTGGTATAACTCAGTCCACTACAGTGCAATTAGAATTCAGTTGGACCAGATTTCCATGTGTTGAGCTGCAGTTTTGATTCTGTGGTGGCATTGGCTGTTTTTAAATCCCAAGTCTATTATGTCAGAAGAGTATGAAGTTACTTTATCCTGAATCAATATTTCTTTGAGGATGGGAAATTTGAACTCTCAGCTAACACTATAATGAGCCTATATTTCAAGGTACATTTAGAGACAATTGTTTCTGAAATATTTTAATGCATATTAATGTGTATTGTAGAACCTGAGATTAAAATGTGAAACTGCAGAGGTTTTTCTTTTCATTATTTCCAGTGTTAAAATCACAGTTAGTTCCACTGAAACTCCAAAGCCATATTTTTTTGTTTCTGTCCAAGTTTTCATGCTTAAAAGTGAACCAAAAATGTATAATCTACAAAACAGCAGTATTTTGCTTATTTTCTCCTATCATCAAAGTATGAGCATCATCCCTGTTTAGCCAGTAGGACAAAAAGCAAGAGCATTTTGCAAGTTCTTGTTCCAGAAAGGAAATTTGCTCCTTGCTGTAGCTCAGAAGGAACCTGAGGAAAAATGTTGAATGAAAAGCACATCACCCAAGTGATCTGAAAGAAGCCTCTTGATCAGTGATAGAGTTTGTGTCTAACATAGTTTGCTTTTGTTAATGTATTGTGTGTATGATTTCACATGAGCAGTGCACTGTTGCCAGAAATCTTCATCTGCACTTCAACACTTGGCCAGTTTGTCTCTTGGCTAGGAATGAAAATGTCTCTTATGGCAAAGTTTCTCTGGAGGGGCAAAAGAAGTAGATGCAGCAATGCATCTGTACAAGTCAGAGTGTGTATTTGCTGGAACAGCTTATTGTTTTGGGGAAATGGATTTAATGTACTCCATGTGTGCAACTCTTGGCTGGGTTTCTTTCTGCTAAGCTGGCCAGGCAGTGCATTTTGCAAACCTTTTGAATTCTGACAGGTAGTACACTTCTGCTTTTAAGTAGCTTTCTGAAGAATTTTTCTATAAAGCTTAACCCAAGGACTGATAACAAAGTACTATCAGTTACAAAAAGATTTCTAATTCAACTCCATGTGTTTTGGAATTTTTTTCCATAATAAATTCAGAGTTATTCATTGGCTTGAAAGGCTTTGAATTGCATATGTGTTCAGGGAGGGTGGGTTTGCTCTTGTTTGTTAAAATTAACAAACTAACATTAAAAATTAACCTATTTCTTTATAAAGAAACTCACAGACTCAGAGGGATCACACTGATCATAAATCTAAACTATTGCAGTGTTATCGTTTCTTGAAAAGCTCTTTATATCAATATCTGGATCTGTTTGGTAGTGTTTGTGAATATATTTGTGAAAGGAATGGCCCTCTAAGAGGGGATGGTTGGTTGAGAGTCAATAGCTCTTTTTTTTTTTCCCCTCCAGTAGCACTCAAGGTGATGAAGGTACACAGGGACTATGCCCTCCTTTGGCAGGTCAGAGATCTCTTGCTCAGAGGAAAGCAGAAAGCTCAGTAGCACCCTGACTGAGGTGTGAAGCCCTGCAGACCCCTGCTTTGTGCCCACTACCAGAGGCAGCAAGTTTACCAGCTAAAGTTACTCTTCAGGTTCAGCAAGGAAGAAGGCCAATCTCAGAACTGCTTAGGCTGTTTTTGAGCACCAGTTCTGTGATAGTGCTGGTCCCAAGAAGAGAGAACTCAGTGGTGGTTGTGGTTTTACTTCACACTTGTGAATGGCTAAGAGAATGATCCTAGTCAGTTACTGTGGTTTACCAAGCACAGGATAATGTCTTAATCTGTGGTAACAAAGAGTAACTGGGAGGAGGGCTGCTCCTCTCTTTTCTGTCCTCACCCTCTCGAGCTCATAGAGGGAGGATGAACTGTGGGACTTGAAGGTAGGTGCAGCATGAGTGAGGGTGGATAGAAAGGGGAAAAGAAGGAAATCTGCAGATGGGAATCAAGATACTGGTTCTCTTTTCTCATTGATATTTCCTCTGTATCTCAGTTAACAGCTTTGTAAAACTTGTCATCCAGTGGTGTAGTAAACAGAGGTGGAATAAATACTGTGTATTTTAGTGCATTTTTCTCCTCAGCTTTCTATTATTCTGCATACCTTCATTAGTATATTTCCCCATACATCTGCCAGTTCTTCAATAACATGTTAACACTGTTGGGTTCCAACTGTTTGGTAGAGGTAAAAGCTTAAAAGCAGCTGAATTTCTCAAGAGTCCTGAGTGAATTGGCTGATGTAGTTGCCAAGCCACTTTCCATGGTATTTGAAAAGCCTTGGCAGTCAGAAGAAGCCTTCCCTGGAAGAAGGGAAACATTACACCCACTCTTAAAAAAGGTAGAAAGCAGAACCCTGGGAACTACTGACCTGTCTGCCTCACCTCTGTGCCTGGGAAGATCATGGAACAGATCCTCCTGGAAGCTCTGGGAAGGCCCATGGAGAACAGGGAGGTGATTTCTACAGTGGAGTGACTACATCAGTGGACAAGGGAGGAGCAATGATGGATGTCATCTGTCTGGACTTCTGCAAGACCTTTGACATGTTCTATCACAAAAGCCTTCTCTCTGAGTTGGAGAGAGAGGGATTAGAGGGGTGTACTGTTTGATGGGTAAGGAATTGCCTGCTGGTTACATCCAGAGGGTAGTAGTGGTCAATGGCTTGATGTCCAGATGAAGATGAGTGACAAGTGGTGTTCTTCTGTGCTGGGACCAGTGCTGTTTAATTGTTAATAGCAAATGTTATACACAGAAATGGGCAGAAACACCCACTCTCTTCTGCTCCCTGCCCAGCTGGGGGAGACAGGAATTTGTGAGGGACTAAAGGTTTGCTCTGTAGGGAGAAAAGGGGTGTAATGGGGGGTGAGTTATGAGAGCTTGGAGATAGGTGTGATGGAGTGGGACCACCTCTATGCATGACTGCATAGGTGATCTTATGGGGTCCTGCAATGAGAAAACAGGCACAGGTAACTGCCTGACACACATGTTCTTCCCTAGAGCTGGCAGAGATGATGAGAGCATGACCACCCACAAATAAGGGAGGAACACAGGGAAGGGCAACACTTTGTGGATGTTCAGGTCTCTGTTGGTCTCTGTGCATGGAAACAGGCAGCTGAAAAGAGTGTGCTTGCTTGGCTCCCTTCAGGTACAAAGAACTTGCTGGTGAAGGTCATTACATTGACATCTTGCATTGCAAAATGGTTTTGTTCTTAGAAAACTCTTTTAGCTATGCTGCTGAACAGCATTTGGCAGCCCTGTTGAGGAAGGGAGATAGAAATAGCAAATGAGTAATAGTAAATATAGTAGTAAATAGTAGTAAAAGTAGTAATAGTAAATGAGGGCTACTGCAGTTGAATTATAAGACACAATTCCAGGAAACTAGTCTTATGTTTCTGCTCAAAAGCTGCTTCCTTTTTTTTTTTTTTTTTTAAACAATCTTACAGTGCAAAATGACTGAAGAGATAAAAGATTTTTTTGGACTAACTTTTGATCCAGAATTGGCATGTTCAGCGGAGATAGTTTTTCCTGGGAGCTATGTTGGTAGCCCAGGCTCAGGATGTGATGGACAGCCATGGGTGTTGCACTGCTGCAGCAGTGAATTTTCCTTCCTGTGGGACAGTGAAGGCTCTCACCAAGCTGCGGCCTTGCTGGCATTTGTTTGTAAACCAGCAGGAAGATGTTTGGGCTCTGGGTGTTGTGGTACCCCAGCCAATCACCCCGGGGGGGTGGCTGATTTCTCGTCCGATTACCTTGTAGTTAAAAGGGTATAAAAAGAGCTGTAAATTAATAAATAAAGGATGTTGGCATCTTGGTTCGGCTGCAGCGTTTTTGCGCAGCTCCTGCGGTGAGGAAAGGTTTGGCCACGAGGGGGCACTTGAGAGCTGGGTTTCGGGAGGACACAGGAAAACAAAAAGCAAGGAAAGGACAGAAAACATTTTCTGTCGTGTGTTTTTATGTAGATTTGCCTTAAAATATCTTTGCGTGTTTGCGGAGACTGCCCTGTTTAATATTTCCTCAATGTGAAAAAGGCTTTTTAGATTCCACTGGTATGCAGTGTGAAAAGACACTAAAAGATTTTCAGTTACAGAATCTTGATGGGAGATGAAGGAAACTCCAAACATAGAGCAAACTCATTCCAGGTGGTTGCTAAAGTTACCTTTTACTTTTTTTTTTAATTGTTTATCTTCAGGGAATATTTACCATATATTTGGGGAAAGGAAAAGAGAAATCTGGCAAGCATTCTTGATTTTACAATTCTCTAGTTAAAAATGTGCATGCTGTTTATGTTAAAAACCCATGAATCACATCTGTGGGCAGCTAATGAATAGCATACTCATGTCACATTATGGTTTGTAAATAACTTTTTATTTATCCAGTGAATGTTTTTGATGATCATTTGGAAAATGCAAGAAGCTTTGAGGAGGGAAAGAAAATCTCTTGTTTATATCAGTCTCTAGAAATACGGGTCTTTCTGCTGCTATGAGAACTACAACTTAATGCTTTTTGTACTAAGTGGCATTTAATCTTTTTGAAGAGCTAACTCTGATATGGAATGATGATGTGCTGGCACCTGACCTAAGTGCCACTCATTGAAGTGTATTCTGTCACGTTTCAAGGTTTGCTTCAAGCTGGTGCACATGACACTTCACAAGCACTTTCTGCAGCTGGCATGTTCTTTCTGTATTGTGGAGAATGGAAAATGTTGTTATCCTTTCAGAAGACCTTAGGTAATATATGTTTAAAACATTTGTGAGCTCGAGGTTCTTGTCTTCTGCAAGCTTCTCACTCCTGAAATGACAGAGGGATAGAAAGATAGAAATAGATATAGAAAATAGCATTAGGGCTGAGTGGCCTTGCTTGATTGTAGGTCACTCAGCACAGATCATGGCTAGGCAGTGTGCAAGGCCAACTTTCCTTAGTTTCTATTCATCTTGGAGTTTGTAATAGGAATCTAAATTAAAAAAGTAAAATCCACAGTGGGGGAGTAATCCACGTTCACGTTGTCCCTGTGTCTACCACAGGCACACATTCTAGCCTCATGTGTAATTAAAGTGACTATCTAGGATTTTGTTTCAGCCCTGCAAAGTTGTAACTGATAAACCTTTTGGAGTCAGGGTTCAGGGTGCTGCCTTTGAGCAGATGGGTGATCCTAAATAGCAGGAATCCATCACTTGTGACAAACCCTTTGGAGATCCGTGGCAATTTGGCATCGAGTCGCTGGCTATGACCTCACTGGTAAGGACCTGACAAACGTGGAGTATTTCCAAACATAAAAAACTTGAGATTCTCTGACTGTCAGTGGGGCCTGTAGCTAATTTATGTAAGTGAGACTGGGAAGATGAGAACAGGCTTGGCATCAGCTGGGGTCCTGTGAGATGCTCTCACGTTACCATTGCTCAGAAATGACGATCCCTTTCCACAATGAGAAGCCACTATAATGGTTATCTCACAATTTAATGAGGGCTGCTTTTCTATCTGCAGTTAAATGATGGCTACATGATATAGGATTAGGTATTTTAATTCAAGGGAAATGTTGAATAAAATGATGCCAGCAAGAGGAAACAGAAGTGTCTCCTTATATTGCTCTTCAAAAAATACAAACTTCAGCTGTTCCTGAAACGGTGCATTTACCACACAGAGCTCTGAATATATTTAACTTTTAACAATTCTTTGACAATTCAGTCACAAAAAAAAATGGTAACAACACAAAGCTTATAAGTTTATCAAGCTGAATTTATTCTGTGAAGTTAAGATGTGACTTTAATTAGAATTAGTGATTTAAAAGACACTCCGATATTCTTGGAGTTGTTTGTTGAATTAGATGAAGATGAAAAAAAAATAATTATCAAATATGACTTGTGCGAGCAGCTGATAGGGAAGGGACTAACTTAGAGATTCTGCTGTACTTACCATTTAATGGTTCATTTCAAGAAATGATTTGATGTTTCTGACATGTTGAGGAAATCTTGAAATTCCAGGTGCAGTGGGAATGGAATTTGGCATGCGACTATCTGGCTGACATTGTACAGTTCTTAGAGGGAAAAAATAATGAAAGAACAGCTGTTAGCTGAAATCAGAAAGTTTATTGTAGTCTTTACTGTAGCTTTTATGTAAAGCTGTTTTCTTTTTTGGCTTGTAGTTGGTCTTCACAAGTGGAATGTGTTCCAGGTTAGTAACTCTCTGTACTTAGTTACTTGGCAGTTGTAGTGGTGACATTAATTACAAAGGATTTACATGAATATTGAAGGAAGGTTTTCTCAGACAAAAAAAAAAAAAAAATCAGTATAAGTTTTATTCTGTCTGTTTTCATGGCATGTGTATTTTTTTTAAGCCAGTAAAAGTACCCTCTGCAAAAGTGCTTTGTAGCTAAGTCCATCACAGGCCAACCTGTATTCTGACAGTTAGACTGTACAGAGCTGTGCTTCACAGGATTATGTGACTGAATGGTGAGAATTTCAGTGTTTTATATGAACCAGCACTTCCCTCTGCAAACACTAGAGATGTTCTGTACCAAACTATGGCATGGTGACTGTATATCATTATATAGAAATAATATCTATAGTATATAGACAGGTACTCGTCTATAAGTCTGTGTGTATGTTTGTGCATTTATATATATATTTTTTATTTTTTTTTAAGTATCTAATATTAACCATATTGGCAACCTCAAGTTTCAGAAATTAAATAATCTTTCTTTACCATTTCCTTAACGAATGCATGATATAGTAGCAATTAGGAAAGTGACCCAGGCCCAGAGAAGATAACTGGCCCTGGAGAAGAGCACCAGCCCTGAGAAAAATTGAGAGGGGAGTTAATTCATCTAGTGTAAATTGGAGCATGCTCCTTGACTGATGAGGGTAAGAACTTTTTTGAGAGAGAAAAACCTCAGGAGGAAGAGCTCGTGCATCTAGTTTGATAGCAGATGAGAGAGCAGACAGAGCCTGTGTGGGAGGAGGAGAGAGGGACTGGGGCAACAGCTGAAGAAGCAGAGGTAAGGAATGAGACTTGCCCATGTAGGAAACTTGCATGCCTGCATTTTGTAGCATTTCTTACAGCTGCTAGTTATGCTGATGCATAATTGTAGCTATAAAATCCATGCTAATTTGGACTGACCATTTCCTTAGGGCGTAAGATACCTCACAACATTTTTTTTTTTTGCAACTTTTAAATTAAGAATCACTTTAGTGTGCATTGTTTCTTCTGTGTGTGTTAAACTCTATCAATGAATTTATTAAGTACTGCTTCACAAAATGCTTTAAAATACCCTTCTTAATTTTTAAAACTGCATAAATGAAAAAAGTTAATAAATAATAAATGGTAAAAAGTTATAGTACTAAAGACAACCTTAGTAGGGTCAGTATTGAGGGGACCAGAACTAACTAATTGTTCTAACACAGGTAAGAATCTTTACTGCACTTTGAATAGTAGTGGCCACAATAAATTTACAATTTTTGCATATGGTGAAAACTAAGATTTGAAGATAGAACAACAGATTATTAAATATTCAAAGTTTTCAGAAGCTGGTACACAGACTTCCAGGTCTCAAAACATTATTTGAACAAACAATCCACAGCTAGATTTTTTTACTCAACTTCTTGCCCTTTAATACTGATTTACTATGAAGTGAATGCCATGTTTTAACAACTTCACAGAGAGAATCTAAATAAAGATAAGGTGATTTTTATCTCTTAAGTTCCAAATGTGAAGGAGAATATGAATATTATGTATATTACTGGATAGTAATATGTTTAATTTTTCTGTATTTTTTTTAATATCTTTTTTATTAAAAAAATAATTTGT
>JANHGL010007836.1:106676-118573 GCA_024611195.1 Ceyx melanurus | reverse complement strand
TACATATACATATATATATTATATTGTAAGGCATTATATTTTTAGATTTCATTTAGTTTCACCTCTGTGTTTTTAATAGAAACCAAATGAATTTAGTCTGTGACTGAATTTTGTCTTCACAAAGAATTCCACGGCTAGAGTTTTAAGACCCATCATCACAGAGTTTGGTAAAAAAGAACATTCTCCCAAGCATGCAGGCACTTGCAGATAGATATCTGTGTGTGTAAATGAACATACATGTAAAAAGAAGAAAATACATTCAAATTTTCTGTACTTAAGCAGAATATAGAGTGAAGTCTTGAATTTAGTAATATTTTAACCAATTAACTGAAAGTTTACGTGCCTTGTGTTTAAGTCTCATTGGTTGGTATAACCCAGATGCAAATAAAATCTTCTCCATCAGGAGCTGTATTTTTCTGTTATTTTATACTACAACAGAGGAGGGTCCACATGCAGCTGGATTTTCTCTCTTATGTCTCCCATTTTTCTCCTTTTTGTTCAATCTCAACCACTAAGTAAGTGTTAGGAAAAAAAGTGAACCTAATGATTATGAAAATAAAATCATTTTAATAGTAAAAGAAAACTTGTATTATGCAGCATTTTCTTCACGCACCTGACCAAACTCTTACAATAATAGAAAGCAGATGTTAAATAATAAAAAAAAATACAGCTCTTACTCTTCCTTCTTTACATTCTAATTACCATTTACATTTTAGTTCAACAAGTTGTAATGTTAGACCTCCAATCCTTAATACTCTGACCCCTCCTAAACCTTTGTGCTGCTCAGGGGAAGAGCTGAGGGGATGTGGAGTGCAGTAGCCTCACTCTCTCTAACTCTTAGCATTTAAAATTTCACTTTTAAAATTTACTTTTTTAATTTAACTTTTAGCATTTAAAATATGGGAAGAAAATTTTTTTCTCAAATACTAAATTGGTATTATAAATTGGATTATTTTAACTGTGGAAAACTAATTAGCTCTCTTGTTGCCACATTGTTTGCTTGACATCACGTGTCACCAGAAGACAATAGCTTTGCTTTGGGAAAAAAAAATATCTTTTCATGTACCTAGGAAATGTGACTTGAAAAATGAACGGGACATCAGATTTGATTTGATTTCAGTTCTCTGATCCAAAACAGTTTAATAATATTTTAAAAAGGATTTTTTAGGTTGCTGTGTTTACAAATTATGTTACTGATAATCTCTCTAATGCAAATTTTAGTGGGTTTGTATTGTAAGTAGCTGCAGATATTGTTGGTTATTGCCGTTTGGTGCCCAAATACACAACAGCTGCAGCTTTTTTGCCAGCATAAGCATGGAAAACTTCTCCTTTTCTGCTGTGATGCTGGTGAGCAGTGTCCAGGAGTCTGGCTGTTGCCTTGGCTTGTGGTGGGTGCCACCCTTGGCTTTCCAGTGGCCACCAGAGGCTGCTGCAGAACCGTGGCCTTTGGGGCCCAGGCTCAATCCTCAGCTCGGCAGCAAATCCATTCTATTCCTTCGAAATGGAGTTGAGGCAGAGGTTAACCCTGGCTTCTTATATTTATGTTTATTTCACTATACAAAAATGTACTTCTGGGGAAACAAAATGCATCGGTTCAGCATCCATGTTTCTGGGACTTGGAGTGAAGGAGGTTCTTAAATTGAATTTTATTTATTTTTCTAGCTTTTAAACTTTGTTAAAAGTGTAAACCCATCTTTTTTAGGAATTTAAAAAAATCAATGTTCTTATTAATTATTACTTTGGATCAGCTAAAATATGTACACTATAGGAAAAAATAGCTTCATAATTATATATATGTGACAGTTCTCAAATGGTTCAGTGTATTTTAGAAAGAAGAAAATTAAATTAAGAAGCAAACCTAAAAACTATGGGGAAAAACAATATACTCGAGGATAAATGACAGAAATTTAGTGGCATATTTGTAATGTGTGGACCATCACACCGTGCCATCAGTCTGTTCAGAAATGACAGTGGCAAAAGTACAGCAGATTTTTTGATGTATAACAGCACTTTTATTGTTGGGAATACTATAAGCACCTTTCTTTTTTAGCTTAATGTCTGTTTCTGCAAGTTCATAAACTCATGTGAGTGAGAATGATGGTTTAGGACTTGCACACTCATGATGCTAAGTGAATTTCTGTTGGAAAGCAATAAGAAAATGCACTTTCTGATTAAGCAGAGTTTTTCAATGCACTCCAGTGGCAGTATGGGAAGGAGGGTTAGCAGTTTTTTATTTGAAAGTCAGATGTTTTCCTCTTTAAAACTGTGAGGGCAACAATTAATTTCAGTAAAGTAGAAACCACCATTTTTGTGGTTTCATATATCATAGAAACTGCCTGATACAGATGAGTGTGTGCACTCCAGGCTCTAGTATGTAGGAGAAACACTACAAACCCTGTTCTGGGGAAAGATTAAACTTAATTAATCTGCTGAGGGGCACAGTCCAGAGGCTAGGAAGACAGTAACAAGTAGTCAGGGCAGGCAGAAGTTGGTCTTTGAAGAGAAAATTGATTTAATTTTCCTATTTTGAAGTAGAACACGATGACTTGAATAAAATTTTTCTCAAAAGAATGTTTGTATGGCTTCGTATTTGCTGGGCTTTATTCCTAAGCCTTATTTTCTTTCCCTTGCCCACAGGAAATCCATCTTGCTTTTCTGAAATGGCTGCAGGGAAATGTAGATGCTGAAGGATTAAGAGCATCCAGCAAAGTGACTCTTAAATTTGTTTCATCCTGTGACTCAAAAATGGAGATAACTCCAAGTCTCATGCCAGTCATCACTCAGATGGGAAGCTTCTCCTCAGAACACTTCAGCCTGGAGACCTATCAACAGAATCTGCAAACAAAGAGGTTTGGAAAGATTCTTCTTTTTACTGAAGTCACCACCACAACAATGAACCTTCTGGATGGGTAAGTGACTGATCTAGACCATACCAAATAAGCTTTCTGATCTACAATTCACTATTATATCTAGTCACTTGGAATATTCAGAAGGAAACTTTTTTCCCTTTAATTTGTTTCCTACAATATATCCAATTTATATATTTTTTAATTTAAAAAAAAAAAGCTGACTGTGTTCTAGACTGGAAACAAAAAGCAACCATTTTTGTGCTCACAGAGTGGTTACTGATAATGCACAAAATACTAAGCTAGAAAGGGTGTGAAAATTGGAGTGTGACAACTTTTTACTGGGCAGTGGAGTTTTAATCACTATTTCTCTTGCAAAGCATGAACATCACCACAGGAAAGTTTAAGGTATTAAATATGCATATTTAGGAGATCATGTGTGGTTGGTTTTTTTTTTAGATATTTACTTGACAAAAGTAATACTATGTAGATTGCGGCCTTAATATACATGGTGTTTTTCTCTTGCTGAATATTTCACTCTTGTTTGTTTGCCTTTTTTTAAACATTGACATCATCCTAAATCATTCATTTTTCATCACATAGATGACCATTGTGATTGAATTGTGGAATACCTTTGAGGAGATAGTTCATTAGAGTTTTGAATTGGATAAAGCTATATGAAAATCACAATTAGTAAATCTAGGTTGGAGTCTATGTACAAAGTCTATCATATTTCATTAACTAGCTTGACAGAAAAAAACTGTCTTTTGGAAATGGTTGCTCTTTGGGACAGATTATTCTGTGTGTGTTTCCACTTAGAGCTATAAATTTTCTTGAGAGTTCCTTTTGAGTATCAGTGTTGATTTATCTGCAGAAATCGCAGATAAATTTTACTCTTTCATATAACCACAGGAATTTTGGTTTGGGTTGTTTGTTGTTTTGGTTTTGCGTTGTTTTTTTTTTTAATTCATCTTGATTTAATTCATCTTTAATTTTTAAATCATCTTGAATGTTATTGTAACTGATTAGTTAGCAGCAATAATAGCTTTAACTCAGCTAGAGAGCATAAAGTGTGAGACCAGGCCATCATTAACAATGTGCCTTCTTGCAAGTAATACAGATGATTTATTTTTAATATTGCCATTTAGAACTGACTGGAATCGAATACCAATTTCCTCTCATGACAAAGTGCTGTTGGTGTGTTTGTGTTCTCATGGGCACACATTAAAAAAGCTGCTGCCTGATTTTGCCCCTCTCCATCCTTGCCCTGCAGTTCACTTTGCAATGGCTTTTGAACACAGACAGGCATGCTAGCTCATTAAGAGACCATCAAGAAAAGAGTTATTTTATAAAAGCTTTTGTAGCATTTGCTTCTGTATTTTCAGTATTCACAGCATGCTCAGCCCACTGGATTGAAAGCAGAACTACTGTGAAGAAACACTGATAATTTAATAGGTCGGGATCTTTTGTCTCTGACAGTGGGATTTGGTGGTGTTCTCAGTCACATTAAGTAATATTCTCAGTGAGAAGCAGCATATAATTCAGAGTTCTGTCATTTATTTCTATATTACAAGCTCAATAAAATAATATCTGATTTATTTAGGATTATATTATGAAGGAAAGAGGGAGCCGAGAGAAGTGATCTTGGCTTTTCAATGCCTGTGGAACCTTTACTCTCTTATCTTATCCAACAGAGTGGTCAGCACTCAGGTTGCTTTTTTACATGAAATATTCCAACTGTAATGAAGTGTTTACAGATGTAAAGATTTTTCCAGTCACGATGATGCTGGAGGGATCACTTTTCAAGTCAAATGTAAACTAGAAGTCTTGTCTCTAAGTAGTTTACACTGAGAAGATGGTCCTAGCCAGATTCTTATTTGAACTATTTAATTTATCTTACAGGGAGACCTTTATTTTAATAAGCTAAAATATTTGTCTTGAGTATTATGGTTGATGGTATTGTAAATATTTTCATGGATAATAGGAGAATTTAGTCCATGTGATTTGCAATTCAGCCAAGTGCCCTGAAACTTCACAGATGATAACATTTCATAAGTCAGTACAAATTGGTGCAAATGCATCTTAGTTCTTGAAGAAAAATGCTGTCAGGTTCTCAAGGTATTTCCAACATGATTTTGTTAGGATACGTGTGACACCTCTTTCTAATTGGCTGTTCTGAATGAAGGGAAAACATCTCAGGGAGAAAGGTTTCCGTTGCTTCAACAACAAACAGGTACCTGCTGAGCTTTCATGATTCCCAGAAAAAAAATGCCATGCTGTGTTTATGCACTAAGGACTTGTTACATCACAGACTTCTCTTAGGATGCCTTAAATTTTACCAAGAATGTGATAGTTGAAAATACGATACAGACACCTCAAGAACTTGATTAGTGTCTTTTGTCATAATTTTAGTTAGAAAATTACAAATAAATTTCACATTTAACTTCGGCGACTGGAGATTTTCTTCCGCCTTTCCCACCAACTATCAAACTTTTATTTCTCTTCCTTTCTACTTCCTCAAACTTTCATACCCCCCCCAAAAAAAAATGAAGATGTGGAAGGAGAAAGTGGGCTGGAACTAATTTAATGGCTGAGCAACCTCACAGTGGAGAAACAGCCGGAGCCTAATAGGGGTCTTTGTCTGCATTTCCACCCTGGCTGGTAATGTGCCAGTCAAAAGTCAAGCAAGAGGAACAGGTGGAAACTATTAGACCTGTCATAAAGTTTGAAAAATTGATTCTGGAGCCTAAGTGAATAGATTGAACTTGACAGTGTTGTCCTACAGATTCTAAGGGAAAGTTCTGTAGCTTAATTTGGGATCCCTTGATTGTTCATGAGCTCTCCAGATGGCAAGGCTTGGCAGTTGGCATATTAACATACACGCTGTATTACCACTGGTGTGATAAACACACATTTAGGTGTGCTCAGGTAGGAAACAAAGTGTGAATTCACCTGCAGTTGTCTCAAATTAAATGGCATTTTTTTCTGATCGTAAAGTAAAGCTTTGTTGAAACTTCACATCGTTTTAAATTATCAATATTGCTTTTATCATTTTGAGCCAAAAACTTTATTTTCATCATTTGAGGCCATTTTGAAAAGCATTTTCATTTCTTAAGCTAGAATTTAATATCCTTTCTCTTAATGCCACCTGAACCTTGCCAGAAGCAGCTTCACTTTCTGTGTCTCCTCCCCTCAGAACATGGCTGGGATTGCATGATTTAAGCTGAAACCATTATTATTCTATCTGATCTAGTGATGCAAGTGTTAGATTGTAGAGACATGCTGATTAGACTCACAAGACTTGAGAGGGATAAAGAAATGTTTCTAGCACACTCTGTTTGCAGTGATTTCATAAGCATTTCATTAAAAAATAATTAGATACATATACATTTCCATTTTATTTTTTACTGGCACCTTATAGCCCGTTTTACTGTTTTATTTGGCAGAAGATGATGTTTACACTTGATTAAGCCAGCATGTGATAGATTCTGTATAAAATGCCATTTTGGATCCCTTTTTCCCAATATTTAAGATGAGCAGAGTGCCATTGTTAGAAATAGTTTGAAAAATAAATGGTAAATTTTACTGGAGATGAAATGTGGGATGAAGTTGCTTTGTGAACAGGATATTCAAACAAATATCATCTCAGAAGAAACAATTTCCAGAGTTAAAAGCTTTGCAAGAAGAGATCTTTTACATCATTGGTACCCTTTTGGTTTTTATCATGCTTTTCTAGATTGATCTTGTTGAATTTTTAGGAGTCATACTACAGCTCCAGTGTTGAAAAGTGTGCCTTAGGACTCATTTTATTTTAAACCTCTTGGTTTAGTTGTATTTAAATAAATATGTGCTGCTAAGGCAGGTATGAGTTAGTGAAAGGTAAGTGTAGTATATAGTTGAAGATCAGAGGCACAGACAAATAAGTTGAGATGGACTAACATTCTTTTGTATTTGTTGATTTAAAAAAAAAAAAAAAGATATTTTTCTCCTGAACCTTGTGATGTTTCTGGTAAGCACAGTGACCCTCTGTCTAGTTTTCCCTTGCACCTTGGTGATCTCCCTTATTCTCTGTTTAAACCACATTAAAAAAACCAAACAAAAAGAAAATCAGGTAAGTTGTGGGGAGTGGGTTGAAATGTCTTTTGAGGATAGAAACATGGCATTTATGTAGCCTTTCCAAAACACACCGTGCACTCCCCTCCCTTCAGCATCTTGCTGCCCTGCACTGGACTCTCTCCAGTAAGATGTCTGCTGGAGAGCTGAAAAAACCCCTGGTGGAGATGAAGGATGCCTTTTTTCAGGAAATAAGCCCTGCTGTTGGATGTTTATTAAGCAAACCAAGTGTGGTAACGAATTGGTCAGTTGCATTTAAATAGTAATTTTAATAATGCATTTAATACATTGCATTTTCTGCACATACACAACCAAAGCTATCAGTTTAGGTAACAAGTACTGTACTACTTGTAGTAGTTCATGTTGATAGATATATATATATACATAGTATATTGTACTCTGTTCTTCCATTCACTTCCTTAGTAGTGGTTTGCATTAGGCAGGGTAAGAGAAAGCTGTCCTGATAACAACAGATAATGCAGGAATTTTTGTAATGCAACCAAGAGTCTGTTCCCTTCCTTGCCCTTGGAAAGGGAGGAATTTGGAGGTTTTTGGCACTGCTTTGGTTCTCTGCCATTCCCAGCCTCTTCTCTGCAATCCCATTTTTCATTATATGCTTGCTGAAAGATTTCTCTATTAGGATTTGTCATCTCTTTTGCATCAATTTTCCTTGCCTTTCTTTCCACCTGTTGTGAGCAGTTCCTGAGGGTGCTAAACAATTAGGTCCCTATTTTCTTGTCACGCACCTTGTGTCTGATTTTCCATGCAACTGAAGGCAAACTATGTTCCTCTTTATTTTTTTATTATGTAAAATTAGTAGATTTTCTCTCTGTTAATGAAGTGGGCCCCCCACTTATATGGTTTCTGTCAGTGCAGAGGGAGGTTTTTCCCCAAGGGAGTGAAGTCATAAAAAAAAAAAAATAGCCATTTTGCAGAGCAATTAACCCATGTTGAACTCTTATAGTATATTGTATTACCCTGCTGCTGGAAGCTCCTGAACAATTGGCATTGTCATATCAATATATAGCCTTGGAGCACTCATCATTTCTTAAATAAAAGAAGAAACCAGGCAGTTAAAATGAGACCTAAAGAATGGAAATGGAAAGGTTTCAGTAACTCGTTACTGGTTTGTTTTACACAGTACTGTTTTCATGCACATAGTTTAAACCAGACTTTCCTATTAAGATGAAGAAATTTAATGCTGAAGTTACAAATCATCACTTGTTTTTTTGTAAAAGGATTAACTTGAAAAAGTGTATGTGTAATAGAATACATTATATTGTTCTATAGAGTTTAGACAGCACCTGTCCCAATGGTGTGAAGAATAAATAAATAAATACACTTTTTTTTGTTTGTTCTTGTGCTGACAGTCAGAAGATAGCGATTTAATTTCAGAATAACTCCCTGATTGTTACCAGAGCCAAAAACTTGCAAAGCTTGTGTAATTTCTAATTTAAGCAGTAAACTGAGCAAATCCCACAGAATCTGAATTCACTGCAGCAATCCCACTGGTCTCATTTATTTTCACTTCTCTGCCTAGTTAAAATATTTGAAGAATCTGTTGTATTCAAACGAAGGCTGTCACACCTCGTATTATTGAGCCGAAAATGTCCTGGCCTGCAGCCTGCTGTGTAAAAAAGAGAGGTCCCCCACTGCAGGTTTGTGGTCCCCAGGGTTGCTGTAAAATGCTCTACCTTGTGCTATTTCAAAAGAAGTTTCTGGCATTGTTCTTGTTGCTGAACTCTTCAATCTGGATGAACTTCCAAATGTTGTTTTGTATATTTGAACTGACACTGTTTTTACCGATTTTACTGATTATTTTCAGTATTTTACTGATTATCTTAAGTATTATCTTACTAAAAAAAAAATCCAAACAACCCCAAAACCACAGAGCAGAAGTATTTGAAAGGATTCTTTGAAAACACAAAGCTTGCACGTCCTCATACATGAAGCAGAATACAGCTGCAATGTCCTGTAGGCATTGGTCATTAGTTTTGTGTTTGAATGGTCATCAGTCCACCCACAGAGCAGGATGAAGAGGGATACTGAAGAGAAAACAAGAGGAAAAAAAAAGGTAGATGTGGGAAAGAGGAAATAAAAATATAGTATTCAAGGGAAACCAATCTTACCCCTATTTATTGAATATTTCTATATAAAATATGGTAAGATGACATCCTCCTTTGCTTGCTTATTTTTAGTCATCCTTTTAATCCTTCCTACCATTATCACAGTTGATTTATATGAAATTGCTTATTTCATACTTCCAAAAATGCAGCTTACAACATTGTACACTCTACTTTTTTTGATATCATGGAATTATTTAAACTTCATGTTTCATGGCAGTGGAAACACTTCAGAATGCATTCCACCTGACTGTAATGCTTCCCATCCATTAATTTCCTATCTTTATTCAAATCCCTGGATGGGCAGTTAAAAAGTCAAAATGGAATTTCATTCACATGTTTCTAAGCCCCTAAAATTTATTTGTAGACTTAGGCTGTGGGTTTAGTAAAAGAGAAGAACATATTTTTATACTGATGAATCATCTTTTCTGCCCTTGTTGTTTATAGCTTTTTATCCCAGCCCTAGAGAAAGGAAAAAAAAATATCAAAGGGTTTTTTAACCTTTTTTCCTCCAATAACCTCTGTTTGTGCTACTGGCACAAAGAGAATTCTCATCAATGCATTTAGGAAGTAATACAGAAGAATACTTATGTGATCTTAATTAATCTATCGGGCTTATTGCATGAAAAAATTAACTTAAAATACAGTCCATAGATGCAGACAAAAAAAGAGATGGTGCTATTTTACAGATTGGAGTTTCAAGACTAGAAATTAGTTAAGAATTCTTTACTCAAGTCTTGATTTATTAGCAGAAGATAATATGTATACTCTGTATGGAGTATGAGATATTGAAAAAGAAATTGCCTGCCTGCTTTAATGCACATTTAAAATCTTGTTTGGTAATTTCTGTCATGTAGAATTCGTGTGTTACAGAGTAATTTTAATTCAGTAAACCACGTCAGGTTAGCAAGGACTGATGCCTGTGGAAAATTTAGTCTCTTCCATCACGATTTAGCCATCTGGTTGAAAAAAAGTGAAAAAAAATCCCCTTTTGCCAAGGTTTTTGCAAACCAGCTGCAAGGCACTTGGCTGGTTGCTGTAGCAGCCAGGCATGGGGGAATTTTTAATGGGAAGGTGTTGGCAAGCCAGTGGGGTGCTGTGACTTCAGCTTCTTTGCCTGTCATTCTGCTTCTGTCTCATCCTCTGCTGCTCTTCAGCTGCCACTTTGCCTTGGAGCTAAGAGCAGATTTCTTCTGGGGCATGTTTTCCCCATCAGAATGCTGACAACTTGCTGACAGAAGAAAAGAGATGGATGGTGCCCTCTGGAAGGGAGGAGATGCTCACCACGCTACCTGAACACTATAAAGCCTCAGCTAGGAAAGAATCCTTATCCCAAAAGACTCTTTTTTTTTTGCTTTGAAGCAGTGATGTGAGTGAAAGATTGCTGGTGGAGGCGTTTGAAATGCCTGCTCTATGGAAACATTCAGCCCACAAAAGTACTTTCAGAGGCAGAAAATCACCTTTGGGGTGGATTTAGCTGACTCTGCTAATCTTGTCCCTAGGAGCTGAAGTTTGTTTGATTAACTCAGATTTCCAGAGCCATGGGCTGTAGCCACGGGGCTGGAAATTGATTACAGAATATATTGCCATAGGTAGTTCACTACAGGCTGTGTTCCTGAGGGGTATTTTTAACCCTTCTGATGGAATTATTTTGCTTAACAGCCAAACGTGGCCTTCGTGGCACCATAAATGGCTTTATGAAATGGTCTGGATGTGGTCAGGTCATTTATCCAAGCAGTTGTAACTTCAGGTACGCAAAACATACTAAAATCCTCTAGGTGAATTTCTTCCATTTCTTAATCTCTGTGATGGTCATGGATTACAAATTCATACTTATCTTTTTGGGACAATAAAAATAAGATTTCTGCTTCTGTTTATTTCTAGTCCTAGTAGTTTTGTCACACGTTTCCAGTATTTTCCTGTAATCAGTGATTTTTATTTCCTTCTTTTTTAGGTTTTTGGTTTGATTTCGTGTTTTAAGATGGGTAAGAGGGCTTAGACTCTACTGAATTAGCTTTTCCCATCCTTTTTATCTTAACTCTTCATTGCTCTGTTTGAAATCCTGCAGTTTTGATTGTGCTTTGGAATGCAAGTTTGAATGATTAAACACTTGAAAAATAATTAGTAATAATCTAAATATCCCCTTTGCTGTCTGAGCAATAGAGCTCAGAGCTGTGGTCAGTGGCAGAGTCCAGCTGGCAACCTGTAGCCAGTGCTGTTCCCCAGGGGTCAGTGCTGGGTCCAGCCTTCCTCAGCATCTTCATCACTCACCTGGATGAGTTGGGTAGGGAGAAGTTTAATGCAGTTTAAAATTCTACTTGAACTAACACATAAATAGTTCATGAAAGTTAAAAGCTAAGGGAAAGAATGAACTCATAAAATTGAACTGTTTTCAGCTACGTGTTGCAGAAATAACAGATTTATTTTTTTTTCCTAATGTTTTATGCAGAAATAGAAGTAGGCAAGAAGAGATAGACATATAGGGGGTTTTTGGCACATCCACATAGGTGTAACACATATTATACTTAATACTAATTCATACTACTTGGCAAGACTCACCAGTAAAATTCAACCTGGAATTCTCTGGCAAACCAGCTAGTAAAGGGACCAGAGAAGCCCTTTGTCCTGAAGATTTTAGATACAAGACAATCGGATTTTTGGGAGGAGAGTGGAAGGAAAAGGGAAGAATAAGTAAACTTGGAGTAACATTGGAGATTTTTATTATCAAGTCCACATCAGATAACCTGTTTTTAATTGTAGGTACTGTTTGGATGTTTCAGCATCCAGCAGCCAGCAGAACAGATATATTATATTT
>JANHGL010007836.1:78446-105650 GCA_024611195.1 Ceyx melanurus | reverse complement strand
GAATTTAAACACACAATATATTCAGGCAGGGGATTATTTATTTATTTTTTTAATAAATCTTTAGGTTGTGTTAAAACAAGAAATACAGAAATATAAAATAAGAAATATAGAAATGGTGCTTGCATTGCCTGGAACCAGAACCAGGTTTTCTTAATTTCTTGTCTACATCTGCAACTGCATTTATCTACTACATAGCAAACCTTGGAAATAGGCATATATACTATATGCTAGTATTTATACTAATAGGGAGATATACTATATACTAGGGAGATACATAGATATACTTTTTTTTTTTTTACCATGATGGTGACTAGAAAAGCAAGCCCTAAACTAAATTCAGATTACAAAATACGAGATGAATAAAATATCAAAAAATAACACCAAGAGTCAAATTAATTCCTTTTTCAAGTTCCCTTGTTCTAGGAGATAATTCATGTTTTCTGCATGTGTTTATCCTGTGGATAAACTAATGGACGGATAATAATAATTGATAATGGGTGGATAATAATGTGGCTAAACCTGTGGGTGTCTAATGGATGCTGGCACAGGAGACTCCCCGTGTGAATTCGTTTGAAGAGAAAGGTGGTTTTGTTACAGCAGTGCTGCAGGCTCCCTACTCTGGATGTGACAGGAGGCAGAGCAGCTTTGATGGTGCTCTTCTGGGACACATTCTACCTGTGGATCTTTTTTGTACCTGTGGCAAGTGTAGCCTCCAGCTCTGCTTGGATGCATCTCCTCACGTGTGAAATTGCTCCGTAGCATCAGTGTCTCCGGGGGCCCAAGTTTCAGAGGCCAACTCGGTTTGTAACCTGGTAAGGCTTGCCATTCATTATGCTGGGATTACAGCTTCTGCCAAGTGCTTAGGACAGAATTATGGAAGTATGAAGTGCTTGAACAGAGACCTTGAGAAAGAATTCCTCGGAGGAAACAATATTTCCTTGCTGTGGTTAGGTGGCTGGATGGCTCTAGACCACTATTTCATGTGCTCTGCTTTGGGCAAGTGCTGCCTCACGTGGGTGGTTCATGGGTTTGTTTTGCCAGGGCTGCAATATTTCCTTTTCAGGCACTTCTGCTCCTGATAGATAATGTAAAGGTTGATGTCTAAACGCTCATTTGTTGATTTACTGATGTGAACACTACATCATGGGAATGACTGTCACAGGGGAGGGGCCGCCTTGGGAAACCACCTGCCCTGTTGTGTGGGAAAATGCAGCTAACTCAACACAAAAAGTCTTAACAACCAGCATTTGTGGGTACCTACATAGAACTGACAGTAATGAATAGAATATCTAGCTGTGCTTCCAATTCAGACTGCTGCAAATACTAATAATGTAATATGACAATAATAATATAATAATAATAATATAAAAATGTTTTCATGATCTCAAGTGTGTGTTTTTCAGGAGAAGATTGTTTTCTATTTGGAAGATGCTGTGTCCACCTGATGCTTCTTTGTCAGTGGGGATTTGTGGGCTGTAATTTCAAGTCAGTTGTCTGAACAGCTAGTCTTTGCATGAGGTTGCAGTAGCAGGTAACAGCAATTGGAAAATTAAGTCACTTATTTCAGTAATTTGAAGCAGAGCAAATCTGTAGCATTCTTTTCTGGTGGACCCTCTATTTTAAAATCTGCTGATACAGTCCATATTAAAAGTGTGCTGATGCAAATGAAGCCATGCTTATATTAGAGAAGGGAAAAAAAACCCAAAACTAGTTATTTCAAATGTGTATAATGAGAATAGTAAATAAACCCACTTGGACTAAATTTCCTAGTCAAAATAGCATAACTGCCTGGGGGGCTGGATGAACCTCTGTGCTTCTGCAAAAACTTCTGTTTGGAGATGGAGAGAAGAAATTCCCACAGATTTCCCTGGCTTTAGGTTCCATTTTAACTTTGTAAATCATTCATGGGAATGCAGTTTTAAACCTGCAGAAGATAAGAGTGGAATAGCAAAATCCAAAACATGGAAGATTTTAACTTCAGAAAGTAATCGTGTGTGTGCAGTGGTGTATATATGACACTTGTTAAAACAAAAGGTTACATAAATATTTGACTTTTTAAATATCTATTACGTTATTTTTTTTTTAATGAAATGTTCTATTATCCAAATCTGTGTATAGGATCTTATTTCAGGAGTGGTTTTAAGTATCTAAATGGCAAAAAAGTGCATTTGTCACATAAGCAGCCCCTGCTTCTCTCTTGGTCAAGCAGCCTTGCCAGGAGACGAGTACAGATTATTTCTGTGCTATAGGAATCCTTCCAAAACAAACCTTCTCTGGAGCTACAATATCCTTCAACATGAGGAACATGTTTGGCTTCCATATTGCTGACATCTGCCAAATGTTTCCTTACCAAGTGTTTAGTGTAATTTGCAGTGAGCTGGTGAACACTTAATAGCCCTTGTTGAACTTCATCTTTTCTGTCCTCCTCAGCTGCAGCAAATCCTTTCAGCATCACGGGTACTTTTGTGCTGTGCTTTTGCCACTTAGGTCCTTGCACTTCTCACACCCAGTTTATTTGGGATTTCTGGGATTTGATTTGGAAGTCTAGGCTATTTTTACAATAAGTGGTCCTGAGTAATAGCCATCGTATGTAAGTGCTATAATGAAGGGAGATATTTTACACTTAAATCCTAGGAAATTGTAAAGGTTTTACCTTCTCAGCATCCCATTTGAAGTTGTATAGGTGAAGTTGGATCACTATTGAAATGGGAAATTTAAAAACTTGCTGGAAGTGTCAATGAAAGCTTTTCTTGTCTTCTAAGCCTTTATGTGTAGGTGCCCCTAGTTCTGTTTTTAATAGGAAATGTTATTTCTTTTGCTCTCTTCTCTCTCCATCCTTGCTTCCCCAGCAAAAGAACCTAACCAGCTCAGTAAAAGCAGGTTGGGCCACTAAAATGAGCTTTGTGCCATGACTGCTCCAAACTGGTTTTTAAGGAGAAGGTTGGAGATGGGTTGGAAAATGGGTTTATTTACATCACTAAACTCTTCCCTTTCTGGCACGAAATCTACCTGGAATTGTCCACAGTGGGCTTGGGGATTTCTGAACAGAAAGAACAATGTTAATTCTATTCCCTGCTCAGTCTCATGTTTATTATTAATGACATTCTGCTCAGCTAAGTTTAACTTGAAGATTAAAAACACAGGCATAAAAAAATCTTAGTTTACAGGTTATCAGTGGTAATCTCAAGATTCCTCAGCCCTGCAAGATTCCTTTACAAGAAATAAAGAAATCTACAGTCCATTTAGACTCTTCTAAATGGTAGATGAAGGAAAAATGTTTAGGAGAAAAAAAAAAAAAATGGTAAGACATTAGAAAATATCCTTTCTACTAAGTCACAGAGAAGATGGATTGGGTGCTAAGTTTTTAAAGCAGGCAATATTGGGCCAAGCTGAGTAAAGACAAGTCTTTATTGATGGGAATGTTTTCTGAAAGCTCTGATGTTTGCCTTCAGATTTAGCTGTTGTTTGGACAAGGAGGACTCATATTACTTTTTCAGATCTATATGAGCACAGCTTCCAGCTTGCAGATATAAAGAACTTTTACAAATTGTATGCTTTCATCTATATTATACATAATTTTTAATAATTACAACTGTGTACTATTGCTGATAGTAGAAGGCACTGTTTAGTGTTTATTTCCTAAGCATGTTTTGCTGTAAAATATGAGGTACTTAAAATTGAATCTTCACATTTGGTGCAAGGCACAAAATTCAGAAGCTTTCAAATGCAATTTTACTATAGAATTGTTAGTTTTCCTACAGTGAATGATAACAAATAGTAAAAGAATTGTCTTTTTTAATTGGTTATAAAATATTTTTTTTCAAAATTTTTAATTTTACTTTTTAATAGATCATCACTTGATATCAAATGTATGAGGATGCAGGCTGTGCTCACCTTACATCACAGCGTTTTTCTTCTTCCTTTTAATAAATGTCTCCCCTGTGTTAGAATCTTCAAGCTTTTTGTATTACTAAGAGTTTTTCCCATGTTTAACCAATATAGGTCCAGGTAGAAAGCAGGTTATTGGAAATGTGACTGAATGGGTCCAGGAAGCCTTTCAGCTGCAGGTTTCTACTCACAATGGGGCCTTTGATCACAAAATATCTGGATTATAGCTCTGTTTTAGTCTGAATTCACCTGGTTCAAGCTCAAGATAGCAAGTTCAGTGGGTGTTTTCTCAAAGAATCTTGGAAACTCCTGTATAACTTCCTTTCTAATTGCTGCTTCTTACTGCTTTCTGGGACTGTGGACAGGGGGTTGTCCTGAGCAGTTCATCAGAAACCAGTGTCAATGGGTTGGTCCACTTTGAGGAAGACTGATGAAGAGGATTTCCAATCAATAATACGTTTCAGACCCAATCAACATCTGTATTCCTCTTCTGCCACTTAAGGGGGCTGCTGAACTCCAGTTGTTAGGAGTCTTTTACATCTCATAACTATGCATTGTCATCAAAACTCATTTGTCTTAGGGCCAGCAAATGAAGATTTCCTAACAAGGCTGATAATTGGTGTTTAAAAGTCAAATCAATCATTTCTCTTTAATTGCCCAATTTATAGCCTTTCCTTTACCTTGTGCTTCTCCTCATGGAAGCATGGCAGTGTGCTGTAGGTAGAGAGGAAAAAGAGGAAGGAAAATGGGTTATTTGGTGAAGCACAGGGCGTGCAATTGTTGTTTGTTGTTGTACGAAATCACAATCAAAATTGACACAAGTTGCTATTAAAGTCTGTTTCCTGTGTTAAAAAAAAAAAGTCAGTATTAGCCAAAAAAGAAACCTGCAGCAGTAGATTTGCACATAGACCTTAATGAGCCCAATTGACCTTCTGTGCTGTATTTACAATTGCCTCAAAATTGTAAGCAGATGTTTGAAAACCTTTTGTTAATAGGTCCCTAACATCTGTTTCCCCAGTGATGGTGCCCACCAAAGCAGTTGTAATTAGTGGAGCACCTAGTGCATGCATCTTTTTCTCATTGCTGCAAGGTGATCATATTTCTGTCCTGGGTATTCAAGTAAAATCTTATTGGCACGATTGTTTTAATAAATTCTGCACCATTTCATTGTAAAGAGTGCAGTCTTCCCACCAAATGCAGAGTAGTTTAATAGTTTATTTCCCTGTGAAGTCTTAAAAAATGCAGTACAGTACCAACACATCCACTAACACCAGGCAGAATGCAGAGGATGGTGGAAAAACATGAAATACTGTGTGCAAATGAAACTTGTGAGAACTTGTGTCTATTTGTGCTGCTGGTGCTCGTGATAGAATGTGTGTTTCAAGTGGAAAAAAAAAAAAAATGAAAGGAAGAAAAAAATGCTGAAAAAAAAAAGGAAAAAAAAACCAGTGTCATTTGCCCACGAAAGTTCTTTTCTATGACATTGTGTTCACACAGTAAATGGAAATAAAAACTTGTCTGCTTGTCCAGTTTCTACAGCACTCCTTCCAAAGAAATTGTTCTGACAGTCTGCAGGGGCAAAGGTTCAGCTGCAACCTGGTGTTGGTTGCCAGCCTTCCTTGGTGAAAAATAAACTACAGCTTGAAAGCTATGCTCTCACTCCTACTTTATAAAATGGAATATGGAAAATGCAACTGGGAGGGGAGCAAAAAAAATTACTGCCGAGCTGCCAGTGATGTTTCCACTCCAGTTGTTTCCATGTGAACCCCAGTGGAGAGAAGTCAGTGACAGGAATCCTAAGAGAAGAATCTTCTGGGGATTTTGTGGAACAGGATTCTTATGAAGTGTCACACCATCTGATGATGCTGTTGGGGAATATCATTCAAGGTGCAGCACTAGATTATTGCAGAGGTGTGTCCAGGTGTCTTTTGCTAGCTTACCTGTATGCTCAATTCATATTTAGATGAACGTGATGAAGTGTTCTGAGGCTAAGAAGTTTTGTGGCCACGGTTTTACACGGAGCAGCAAGATTAGTAGAGAGACTTTTTAGACTAATGCAGCTAGAAAAAGATTTGGGGTTTACAATCCCACAATACGTGGTGATTTCTACCAGATGTAGAAAGAGTCTGGGGTCTGTTGCCTTTTCCATCCAAGGAAATATGCAGGGCTGCCATTAATGACACTCCCTTATTTTTCAGCCTGTGTTATGGGTTTCTGGATTGAAAAGAATAGGAAAAAAAACAAACCCAAGCTTCTTACATCTTTTCTTCCCTGTAGGCTTTGCTTGTGTAACAAATTAAGAGGAGAGTGCAAGGCTATGTTAATTATTTTCTGCTATCAACACTGTTCTCACGAATGTTCCAGTGTGGGGTTTAGTTCAAAAGCTCGTTTTCCATAAGAAAGATTTCAGTTCAGTTTCTGTAATGATTGTACAGATGTACTTTCACTTTTTTTTTTTTAAGAACTTGAATAATCTCTTAAGTCCCATTTTCCTTCAACGGATGAAATGTAAAACAGCTTATTTCCTATTCTTTATGTGGACCTGAAATCATGTGGATAGTAATGAAACAGGTTTTCTCTCAAGATGCCAAGAAGGAATATATTTGACATCACACGAGAGACATTTGTTCACTGTTTATATAAACACATGTAAAAATAGGGAACATCATTATGAAAACCAGCTGATAAAGAGGCACTTTTGCAACCTTTTTTTTTTTTTTTTTAATATATATGATGATCCTTTCACTGATGCTTAGAGTTCTGAAATGGAGGAACTGCATATTTACTATTGCAACTCATTTATAATGAAAATATATTTTCAAAATAAGCAGTAGAGTTTGTACTCTATAGGTAAATGCCATGTGCAAGTTCAGCTTTGTTTCCCATTGTTTCATTGGAAAAAGGTTCACTTTTTATTTCAATTATTTTCTCAACCTTTTCTTAAGAAGTAGGCTGATCAAAATTTAATCCAAATTGTCAAATAAAAACATTCTTATACCTAAAGTAAGACCAGAAAGATTTCTGCTTTGAAAACCCCTCAGATTTTCTGCCAAGTGTGAATTCAGTGTGCTGTCCACCTCCTGCTTCTTTGCTTCAGGGAGGTGTAGGAGGCTAAATTCTCAGTAAATTCACTCTTACTCACAGAAATCACTGGTGAAACTGTTTTTGCAGATATTTTCATTCATTTGAATACCTGTGCAGTTTGTGATTTCCCTTGGGAATTTTGGCAATAAGGAACATTTAAAAAAAAAATAGGATTAGGAGATCTCTAAAGCTGTATTTATTAGTCTGACAGATCAAATGTTGAGTGCTGGACACTCAATATTCTGAGCTATTCAAGTTTAAAAAATGGAATAATTTTTTTTTTTCTTTAAATTTCTTTAATTTTCCTTATAAAATCAGAAGTGTTTGTAACACTTTTCATGTTGGAAAGCACAATACAGTGCACACTCCAAAGCTGCCATGGTTTTAGCTCTTGTTAATTGTAGACTGAATATTGCCATTACTTGAAGATGAACAACTATAGTATTTATTATATATTCAACTCTAAATGTTTTTTTTTCTTTCAAATAAGAAAGCACATCCTGGTGAAGGCATCAATGTGCCAGTGCATTTCCATGTTCCTGTAGCCAAATGAGCTGCGAAAGGAAAAATGGATAAGCTACCTGGAGAAAAATCTGTGTTTATTCTTCTCAACCTTTTATTTTTACTTTGTTTTGAAGCTTGTTGAGATGAAGATGGGCTCAGGTCCCATTGCAGTCAACTTTCCTTTACAGATTGAAATACACCACATGAGGTGTCATGAACTAATGGCCTCAACTTCCTTTTTTTTTTCTCCAAAGTCAAACATACAAAGTGAGATAATATATGGTGCTTTTAAAAAAAATAAAAAAGAAAGAAAAAGGAAATGCTGTAGAGGGAATAACCATCAGTTTTTAGAATGTCTGCCTGGATGTATAGAATTTCATGGTTTCTGTGGGCTGTATGAAAACAGTAGCATTCTTTATAGAGTTTGACAAAATATTCATGATTGCAGTTGACTTGCAAATTTCTCTAAAATTACACTTCTGTGAGAAAACAGCTCTTCCAATGTGTAAAAATTACCATTCGTTTCTTTAGTTCTGACCTCTGTTGATCTTACTAATTCTTAGTTATTTTCATATGTTCTAGTTTTTCTGGGAGGGAAAATGGGACTTTAAAGTATTCTGTCAGAGATTTAGGGAGGTTGTTTCAGAGTTCCAGCAGCACCCGTTAGCTCTGATTCAATCCCAGTTTCTATTACAAATCTCAAATATTTTAAATTCCATTTAAAATGGAATACCCCAGCCATGAGGCTTTTTTTGTTTGTTTGTTTTACATCTGTAAAGATTAACCTAAAATTTGTTTAAATATTTACAAAATTGCGCGTAAGAAAATAATCATGTTTTTCACTGTGTATGAGGATCTCAAATGTGGTAATATGGGTTTTTTTTCAGGATTTCAGTACTGTAGGATCTGTTCTATCTCAAGTCCTGTCAGTTCCATTATTAAGAGGTTTGTTGCAATGACTACATAGGAAAATTAAGTGTTCTTTTCTCCTAGCTGGGGTTAAGAGGAGAACAAAAGAATTGGAAAGAATTCTGTGTGAAGTGCATTGAGTTGTCCTAAATTTCCTGATATCAGTGCCTATTATTTATCTTAATTAAGATAATAAGATAAATAATTATCACATTAAGACTGTTATTTCATGGTTTGAAGTGCAACCATCTCAACTTGATCCATCATGAAACAGAACTGCAGATTGGAAAGAAGAAGGAAACTCTTCACTCTGAGGGTAGTGATGTTCTGGACCAGGTTGGCCAGGGAGGTTGTGGATGCTCCATCACAGTGGGATGTGTCCCTGACATGGTAGGAAGGTTGGAACTAGATGATCTTTAGGGTCCCTTAAAACCCAAACCATTCTGTGATAAAGAGGAAAGTCTTTATGTCTTTTTAATTTCTCACTAAAACCTTGTTCCCTACAACTAGGAAAAAAAAGTTCACTTCGTTCTTAATGAAATATCCTTATTTCTTCATTATTATTATTATTTATTTTATTTATTTTATTTTTTACTTTTTAAAGAATTAAATACCATATCTCAATACCTCTCAGTTTCATGCTTCAATTATTGTTAATTAGCAGCACTTAGCTACTCATTTTAAAGTCTTGCATTCAACACTAAGGTTTGGTCTAAACAGATTTGTACTATTTAAACCTGTCAGTCAGAGGTATGATTTATTTTCTTTAACCAATGGAGTTGTATTGATACAACTCCTAGAGTAAATATAGTTACATAGGTATGAGGATATGTTCCCAGCAATTTTTCTGATTTCCCTTTCCTGTCTAGCAGAATAGTTGTGAAGTGGTACAACCTTGTATATGAGCAAGTTCTTAGAGAAAAAATAAACCAGAAGAGGTTATTACCCTGTTAGATATTTCTTATTTCACTGGCCAAGCTCACAGTGTCACTCCTTGGTCTGTGGTGTTGAGAGGACAGTTTTTGACTGGCATGTTGTCAGCACTGTGCCAGGGAAGTTTCACTATCTCTGAATACATTCTGGAATGAGAAAATCATGGTTTTCCATTCCTGTCTAAACCAGAGATGATAGTCCTGAAATCTTTTCTTAGTAAGAGCAGAATTTTCATCCTTTAATTTAAAATTATGCTTATAGTATACTTCAGTAAACAGGATTTGCTCAATTAATCAAATTGACAGATTATCCTATTGATCACAACTGTTTCATACTGGAGATCAATGCTAATGTACTTCATGTCTTTAATTGTTAATCCATTTTTAAATTAACATCGATGTTTGTTGATATAATCCCTGCTTCTGTTATTTTTGGGGGAGTGCAGAAAAATCTTATCCATTAAGGCTTTTATGGGAGGAAAAGGACAAAAAACAATTCATTTTCTGCATATAATTGAAGGTGGTGTTAGCTACAGAATTAATGTTTGAAATAATAGTTGTGAGATATGTGTGAAGATGACGTATTGCACTTTACACAGATATATGAAGGTAATAAAATATTGAATATTTGTGATTTTATTCTCATTTTAATCAAGGAAATAACGATTGTCCTGATTACAGAAATAGATGGTGCAGGAGCTTCAGAAAGGTTCCTGATCACTCTGGTGACACTATCTCATACTACCAGTAATTTTTCTGAGCGTTGAAAAATGAACTTTCAGGGCATCAAGTTAGACCAGCACCACCATTAAATCCTCAGAAGCAGCGCATGCTAGATAGATCCATAGTCTATTTATATATATATGTGTGTATATTTAACAAATAAACCTTTTTAGGACTCATTTCTGTATAAACTTCTACATCTGAAACCCTAAAAGGGGATTATTTAGATGGTAGAGTCAAGCACTTAGGTTAATAGATCCCACATATGCCATTTATTGCATACTTCTGTTTATTGCTTGAGGCACTAATTCCCTTAGGTAAAACACAGTATTTTATAGAATTAAATAAAATTATATACATTGTTTCCTTACTTTTAATGTGTTAAACAGAAAATCTCTGTAGCAGATGAGCATTAAAGACACAGCAGAGTCCACTGTGGTTATTGATACCGCTGAAGACTTCACTGTGAGCTGACAGAGCAAGCTTGGCAGGAGAGACAAGGCAGATTTCTGACATTTACTCATAATTTAGCAGGTGAATGGGGTGCCTGTTGAGTCAAGGAAACCAACAGCATCCTTTGTCATCATGCTGCTTGGGGCAGGCACAGACTGGCCTTCCTTGGACCCTGCTTCACTCCAGGCTCCTCTCTTGGCATGGGTGATGTTGTATGGATGAGGGTTTGCTCAGCTCTTCTTTATCCCTTGATCTTTTGCAGTCTTCAACATCAAGAGCATCCTTGCAGGGCTGTGAGGGACACCCAGAGACACTTTATCTGCTGGAGCCCCTGCAGACACTGCCTCGGTGTCATCCTTGTGGAGGAACTTGCTGTTTGGCTGCATTGGGTGCTAAACCAAACAGATTTTTGCTCTCTTGTGAGAGCTGGAGTTGTGGGGTGGATTCAAGCTAGTGAAAGTTTCAGGCTCTTCATTAATTGGCTTCATTTTGTTGGACAAAGCTGCTTGTTGATTCCCAATTATTAAAAAGTAGCGTGACCAAGCAGTAAAAATCTGATTTTCATGTGGTTGATGCTATCGGATGGGAAAAAAAAGGGGTTTTTTGATGATTGTTGTTTAAAGTAGGTAAGAACTGAATGTGCTAAACACACGGTCAGAACAATTGCTTTAAAACACCTTAACTCTGGTGATCAGGAGCAGATTCTCACTGAAGTGTCTGCTGTTTTTTAATGACATACTTGTCAACATGTAACCTTAGAATATAGACACCATGGTAACAGTTTTAACACAGTCTCTTTAAAGAGCATAATTGTGTGGAGCACAAATAGAAACATCTTGACTCTTGTAGTCTTTTAATCCACTTAGAGAAATGCTTTTCAATCCATCAAGCAGCATTTTCTGGATCTTGTTGAACATCTGTCTGCCTTTAAATGATTTGGAAGAAAAGTCTCAGCAGGTTCCCCAGTGCTGTGTTTGCTGTAGGCTTTAAAATGAGCATTTAGGCATTCTTAGTGTTTTAATATTAAATTTGAGCTGAAGGACATTCAGCAGAAAGAATGATGAAATTCACTTGGTTATCTTATAATAAAAACATGCTTGTAACTGCTCCTGTACAGCAAAATGCTTCAAAATGCAATATTTTAGGCATGGAAGCGATCCAGATTCTCTATTATCTTGTAAAATTAATGCATTTAGGTGCAAGAATACACTTACATCTGCATTTTAACACACCTGTGCTGTGCTAGAGTCATGGTGGCTAAACTAACTGGTTATTGCTGTGCTCAGGGCAGTCTGGGTGAAGCACCAAGACTTGTGGCTCTGGGAGATTTTCAGCTTTCTGCTAAGCATGGCATAAACCAGGTGCCTCCTATTTTGTAATTGTGATTTATTCTGATATTATTGTGATATAATTCCAATATATTTTGGGATTGTGAGCATGCTTTTACCAAATGCAGTTCAATAACTTACCCTTCCTGAGATATGCTGACCCTCATCTTTGTGGCAATAGTAGGAGTTTATTTCCTCTAACAGGCTTATGTTCATAATCTCATAATAGTTGATATTCTAGTATGGGGAAGGAAGTGCAAAACAACAGGCAATGCAAAAAGAGGAGTCTTGAAAATGATGATATCATAATAACCTACATGATTTAAAGTACTTCAATTCCCCTGAAAAATTAGAAATATGAAAAAAAGAAATTTTTTTTGTATATCTGTGTGTATCTTCTTGACAATAACATTACCTGAAAAGCATTTGCTATAAAGATCAGTCCTTCTGTATATAAATGACTACTTCCATAGTGAGTTATTGTAGGCAGTGTCTTCTAGACCCACAATTTTGACACAGCAGCAGCATCACCTTTTCATTCCCAATAGCATTTAATTTCACTCCAGAAATGAACAGCTAAGACATAAACTACAATGTCAGTTTAGCAATTGGAAGCACCCTCAGCTTTTCAGCAGCAGGAACATTCCCCTCGAAATCTGCTTTTCAGCCCAGTTGTACAAAATCAGGGGCAGCAGAAACTTATTGTACAACTGCAGAAACATTTTCCCATGTTGTGTGTGTCTTTTAGGTTAAGAGAAATGAGGCATTTCCCATGAGCTGCCTTTCCAAGGAGATGACATCATTTTTGGGGTAATATCAGACTTAACACAAGCACATCGTGTAACTCCCATTTTATTAACATCTATGATTTGAAATGCTGTTCCTCTTCTCTGGGGAACTTCTTTGGCTCTCCCTTTAAAACAAAAATAATAAAAATTCAGAATGAGCAGTGTGTTATTTGAAGGTACAGTTTCTGTTCCTTTTCCTTTCTCTTCACTTCAAACTAGAGGATAAAAGGCTCCTGATCTTCAGTGATGATCTCACTTAAGCTTTATGTTGTACTAGAAGTTGCATTGTGTGGTTTCAGTGCTACTTTTAATTCAAATTTGTGTATGTTCTCTCACGATATTATTTTACAAATATATTTACATCTCATCAAATGTAACTTTCCACCTTTGTGGAAGGAAATTGGTATAAAAGGTTTTTCAGAGCCAAATTCTTACCAGCTTCCTATTTTAGGAGTATATTAATAAAACCAGTGCATGTTAGCTATTCTGTACAAATTAATTTTATTTATTGCTTCCATTTAATTTTGTTCAATAATACCTTTTTGGAATTCTGACAAAATGTTAAGGCCAGAATCTGGAGATTCTGGAAGCCTTAGAAACATGACGTTTCTGCATAAATATTTCTAAACCTACATGAACATAAACACTGCCACAAAAATACTTGCAGCACAAAAAGTGATGGGTTGAGATGGAATTACAGTGTATTGTTTAGCTTGCATTCACTAAATTCTCTTTAACTTGTAGTTCTGTGATAGAGTTGTTAAAAATGACTAGCACTGTCACTTTTATACCTTTGAAAGTTCTGTTTCTCTGATTAAAATGAGAAAGCCATTAATTTTTCTCTGAGTAGAAGTGTGTGTTGAGAGCTATTCAGCTCTAGGATTTTCAGTGAAAAGCAAGTGTTTAGTTTTTCATTACAACAATGAGTGCTAAATTAACTTTTAATTTAGTTTACAGTTTTTACTTAATTGTTCTTAATGGCCTTTTTTTTTTTAATATCTGTTTTTCATGATTATTTCTGAGAGTGGAGACTTTATCCCATTAATCTTAGGTGAACTTATGCTAGTCCATTGTAATGTGAAAATGATGTGTTTGCTCATACCCCGTTTAGAGTGTGAAACATTTTAATGTCCACGTTGCAATCTTTCTCTAGACCTTCAATTCCCTTTTTGAAAGACTAAATGGACATGGGTTTTGTTGAGGGGGGAAAAAAATGCATGAAAACATTGGGTTTTTTCATAAGTAGGTCAGTTTGTGGTAGCCAGAGCGGAAAACACGGGTTTGGATTTTCCATCTTCTCTTGAAGTATCTTCAAGATGATGCTCGTGTGCAAATCACAGCACATTTTAGTCACTGTTCTAGGTGGTGTGATAGGAGTTGGTGAAAATCACACTCATCTCTTGGGGTTTTTTTTTCTTCATTTTTCCTGTATCAGATTTTAGCATGTTAGAAAATAAATGGAACCTTTCTTACTGTAAGGTTTATTCTGGAATCTCATAGTTAAGCAATACTCTGTGAATGTATAGTTCATTATTAGTGATGTTTTATGAGCTATGTAGCCTTTAATTAGGAGCAATACATTTGTGTTTCTCTTTCTTTTGGTTCTCCCAGTCACACACTCAAGAGAGGAATAGAAAACAAGTTTGTATTGCCTCTTCATGTGCAAATGGACTTTTGCTTCATAAAGCTTAACATCATCTATATTCAGATAGTAGAGTTTCACCACCTTGTCATAATTACTAAGAAAACATCATATTAACCATGTCTGTTTTCTTTTCTATCATCTTTTATTCTGTCTTTACTCATGAATAAGATTTTGGTTTTGACCTTCCAGACTTTTGATGTTGGTGCCCACAGAGCAGAAGGTATCCAGGTGATATTTAGCCTGCTCAGTGGCATCCTTGCTCTGAGATGCTGAAATTACTGACTTAGAGACAATAGAATGAAAATTGGCATGCAAACTAAATATGCATTTGACAATATTATGAATTATAAACAACTTTGGTGTATTGGAAGCGCCATGTTTTCAGGTAGTAACTTGATAGCTTACTTTTATTTCTTTTATTAGTACAAATGTACCTAAAGACATCTGTAACAGATAATTAAGTTTTGTCCATAAATACTTGCTTAAAGAAGCTTGACTGTCCACTTTTGTAATGGATTTGCAGTGGAAACGGTGACAATTTCTATTTACATTGGGAGGATTCATCTCAGTTTCTGTATTTTGATTTATTTTTTTCTCAGCTTTCGGGAGATGATGCTGTTTGCAGGTGCATCGAGAAAAAAAAAAAGCCTCAAATGTTTTCTAGCCACCATAGTTGGCTCTTTAAGACCTTGCACTTTTAATGAACCATCTTATTGTCAACTCTCACAATCTACTAGTGTGCCTTTTGGTGACGTGGTTGAGAATTTTAATGCATTTTAGTTCTCATTCGGCACGGCCTATGTGCTCCTCACGGGAGGCTCTTTAGAAATAGGATTAACTTCTAGAGGAATGCATTAGCCATGCCACAGAAGCAGGCAAAGCTCTAACTAGCCTGATAGATTGCTCCACGCTTCAAATCCTTCTAACTACCCCCTCCCTCTTTTTATTGACAGCTTCTCATTGAGCGGCCAGGAGCATTAGTGTGTTTAGGAGGTAGATGTTTTGTATGATCCCAGGCTGATCTCATATTCGCTTTCTGAAATTAATTCGACGCTGCTTTACATGTTAATCCGCCCAGGGATTGATTTGGGGAAGGTCAGAGCAGTGCAGCCTCAGAAAATGGAAGAAAAGCTCCACTTAAAACAGCTCATTTCAGTTCCCAGAAATAAGGATAGATGCCTTTTCATTGTGACACTTAGCCAGCTGGAGGAGACTTGGTGATCTTACAGAATACATCAAATAGTGGCGTTTGATGGGATCTGCAAGGAAGTTCAGCTAATTAAATTTAGCTTCATTAACCAATTGCTGCTTGCAAATGGCACAAATATACTTTGAAGACCCATATAACAACAAAAAAAATCCTGTCTTCTTTTAACCACCGATGTAACAGCAAGAGCAAGCAGGAACACAGCTAACGTAATTTGATGTCTTGTATTTATTTTTTCTCTTATTTGTCTGAATATTTATAGAATTTTCTGAGTTACTAAAAATAGAAATAAATGCCTATGGAGAAAACCCATTTACTGTGGGATATGCTGGTGTTGGACCACTGTGGATAACTAGTGTGTTTTATTTGGAGCCACACAAAAGAGTGGGTAACTTGAATGGTAAAGTATAGTAGTAAGAGCAGGATATGGTCATCTAATAAAAAAAAAGTATTGCAAATATTAAGAAAGTGCAACTGAGTGGCAGCTGCAAGTTGCTGAAGCAATTCATTTGACAGCAAATGTCTGTGATGAGGTGGCAATAGCTTTTGGTATTTAGCTGCATCGTATATTTGTAGGAATTCAAGAGGCCAGACAAAAAAAACAGTTGTTCTTTATTGTGTGAATGAGCTTTAAAATAAATGCTGCCTATTTTATATTAAAATGCAAGGGAAATTTTAATAATAATTCACATTTGATTTATATATTCATTACAAATTATTCTCAAAAATTAAAAATGACAGGAAATGAAACATCTTACCATTTGTATTTTCACCTTTTCTGCTTTAACTTTCGTGAGTACCGTGTACATGTAACTATTTTACAAGAAACAAAATTTGGATTCACATTTGGTTTGCAAGAGTTCAAACTGCTTCAGGTAAAATTTGTCCCCAAAAGCCTATAAATAGAAAAATTTGACTGTAGTATTCCATGAAAGAGCAGTGAAGTATTTTATGGAGTTCAGATGTGCTCTTTTTTTTAATCTTTGATTTTTATTTTCTAATGTGAGGGGTTTTTTTTCCTGTTTTAGTAAATTAATCTTTATCCACATACATCTTTTTTTCTCAAGGCCAGGGATGATTAAAGGTCCTTGTACTCTACCAAATATGCCAAATCAGCTTAGTCCTGGTGAATATTATAGCCCAATGATATGCACACCACGGGGCAAATTTGACAGTGAATCTGGGGGCCTTTTCGAGCTGCAGTATAAGCTGATGCTTTATTTTTTGTTCATGATCTATGACCTGGACTAGTGCTTGCTTTATCCAAGAAAGGGCTGTTATTTGATTATTTTCTTTCAGAAAACTTGCCTTGTTCAGAACCTTATGATTGCAGCTAGGTGTTTGGTCTGTTGGTACTGATGTAGTGTCCATATTCAGCTGAGAAGGTTTGGTCTGAAAGTTTAAGTTGTTTAATCTAGTAATACCTTAATATAAAGAAAAAAAAAATAATTAAAATTTAAGATCCTTTCAGATCATAATCTTTTGTGATTTTTACAGCCTAATTTATTGGCTAGTTTTCTGAGCCATTGGTGACAGAAAGCCCATTGATAACTGGGGAGCATGGAGAATAATAAAGATCCCGATTGTTGTATTGATCAAATAGGTATTGCCAAACCTCAGGTGAAGTGTTTATAGTAGGAATCCAAGCTTTTCTCTTTACACTTGTGTAGCATAGGACAGTAATCTGGAATATGGTATTTATCATTGAGAATTAATTTGCAGATTCACAAAAGAAAATGTTTGCAATTAATACATGACTTGTTTTGCAAAGGTTAACAACTGAATGCAGACAACTGAGGGTTGGCCTCAAGTTCAGTCACTGGCATCTGTTGAACACTGTGTCAATCCCAAAAAAGCATGAAATGTTAATGATAAAGTTAGGACTGTAATTCAGATCTGACAAATCTCTTGTTGTTTAAAAATACTGTTCTGTGGGGGGAAAAAAAAAAAGCCAACGTTCTAAATTAGCATTTATAAAAAGAAAAAAAAATAAAGTGGAATAGTCAGCCCAAAAACATCTTTAATTTTTCAGTGTCATTTGAGAAAAATAAGTTTGACATCAAAAATATAGTGAAAGTCTTGTGATACTAAATGGGAAACTTTTTTATCAATATGTATATTTATATATATATATGTGTGTGTGTGTGTATTGTATATAAATATGTATAGTGCTGAGAGTCAGTCATGGTGTTGGCTCTTGCTTGGTTTTTAGTGTTGCTCCAAACTGTGGTCTTTCTACATAGAAGTGCTGGCACAATCTGCTGTATGATACTTTCAAAATTACGAGTGAAACCTCAAGCAGCAGATAATGCATTCAAGGACACTAAGGGAAATTACTTTTTAGGACCTCATTTTAATAATTTTTGAGTCAAGAATCAGTCTATACAAAAATTAAGGAAAAAAACAGAATAAATAACGCGTTTGGTTTGGTTTTTTTTTTACTTGCATATTATTTTTTATCATTTAAATGTGACACCCACAAGTACATATGAGTCTACCATCAATTTAAGGTCATGTTTCTGTGTTAAAATAACTAACGGGCTAGAAAACTTGTATTTTAGCAGATTTCTTATGCAACATTTCAATTAAAAAGTCTTTTCTGAACTGGGGTGCCCAGAACTGGACATAGTGCTCGAGGTGGGGTCTCAGCAGTGCAGAGTAGAGGGGGAGGAGAACCTCCCTTGCCCTGCTGGCCACACTTCTAATGCCCCCAGGATCCATTGGCCTGCTTGGCCACGGTGGCGCATTGTTGGCTCATGGTCACCCCCCGTCCACCAGGACCCCCAGGGCTCTTTCCCCAGAGCTGCTCTCCAACAGATCAGCCCCCCAGCCTGTACTTTGCTCTGATACATCATCATCTTTCTTGACTTCAGCTGTTATGGCCAGGTTTGAAAGGATTCTTCCAGTGCACGTAGCACAGTTTGATATTGCTCTTGGTGGACGTGTACATGGAAGTTGAAGATGAAATGCTGGGTCAGTGAGATCCTTCTGATGTGGGAAGGAATTGAAGTTTCTCCCTGCAGTAGAAATGACCCTTCAGTCAGTCAGAGCAGAACCTGGCACTGTGCACCACCGTACAGTATGAGTAGAAATTCATTAACAAAGTGAGGCTGTAATTATTACTTGACGTTTTGACTGTGTGTGTGCCAAGTGCAGTGCAATGCTCTTAGATGTGGCTTAGATAGGGAGTGCCATTGTTTTTCTGGAATGAAACACATTTTTTAAGCCCCTCCTTGAGCCCTGAGCTGTACTTTTGGTGTCTGCCACTCTAGCCAGATTCTGAACTTTTTCTTTTCACAGTTCCCTGCCTCTTATCTTTGTTCAGAAATCTTGTTTTAAGTCTGTTCTTTCTTTGTACAGTTCCAGGTTGTGGAATATACCTTTTAGCCTGGATGCAGCTGTTTCCCATGGCAAAAAAAAAAAAAAGAATTACTGGGTGTATGGGGAGACTCGAATCTCCTTCTTCCCCAAACTAACAGATGGCTTAAAGATACCTTTAATTAAGGCTGTGGTGCCTTTGAGCACTTACCAATTGGTGATTTTGGAATCAGGGTTTGTTTGAGGAAATCTGAAGCCCACTACAACACATAATTATGCTCCTAACTGAAGGCCTGAGATTGAGTATGCAGCTTTCCCTTCCCCCTTTGCCCTCATCCAGAAAAGGTGGAGAGATCATTTGACAGGAGTCATAATGAATAGAAAACATTTCCTACAGCAGTGGTGGAAAAATGGAAAGGCTATGAATAAAAGTTGCTTTTTAAAAAGTGATTTATGTGCACCCTTAAACTACAGTTACTCAGGACTTCAGAAAGAATTGCTATCCATCCTATAAACTGAAGATGTTTATTGAGAACTGCAGTAAAATCTTCTATTGCTGCCCTCAGACGTTGTCCATGGCAGTTTAGTTTGGGACATGAACGTGAGAGAGAACAGATATTTACTGAAGCTTAGTGGTGTAGTTCACAACTGGGAGTGAAAACTCACTGTGCTTCTTTACACCTCTGATGCAGATGTAGCTGTTGACAGCAGCTCATCTTTTTCCTTTCTCATTTAACTGATTGTGGTTTCACACACAAGAAACATTTTGAGAAGAGTTGAAACTATGAATGAGAAAAATGGAGTCAGTTCTCTCCTGTTTTTTTACCAGCATAGAAGGAAAATAAATTCTGGTGGTACTAGCTCTGTGCATTTACTGATATTTCAAGAAAAAATAGCTATGGCTGGTACTTATTTGCTATTTTTGAGTTGTGTTTTTCCAACTAACCTGTGGACCCATCATGAATGGTTTGTTTTGAGTTTTAAACTGCAGTATCATTTCAGAAGCTGTAAAAAATACACTTACCACCACAGTGTGAGCTCTGATATAACATCTTACCACCATGAAAATATTGGGATTCATCTGATGTTTGCTGAGTAAGCTGACCATTGAGGCATCCTTAATCTTAGTTTAGATTAAACATTGGATTTATTTTTTTAAGTAGAAAACTATCTCAGAATGAAAAATGCAAATTGTCATTAAGTAAGGATGTATATTATCAACTTTTTCAACCACACAAAAAATGTGCAGTTTGTATCTTATGTATATGTGTCCAAGTATTTCATTCTGTTGGTATTTTTTGTGCCAGTCAAACACATGTAAAGATGTCTTTCCTTAGGCACTGTAAGAAAACCTATGCATACTCTTCTTATCATATTCCCACTCTTTTTGGTTTTTTTTTTTAGAGAGAGCAAGTGTGTATTGCCCACTGAGATTTTTTCTGACATCAGCAACCTCAAAAATAAGGCTTCACACAAGATGTAACCAAATGGTGGCAGGGAGAAGAGAAATATAAGGACTGAATTGCTTTAAAATGCACTTTTTAACTGAGGGAAATTATTGTTGCCAGTCATTACAGCTTTTAATTTTCTTTTGTCATATCTTACTGATAGTGTCTAGCACAGAAGGGTAGAGTCAAGCACTCTGCACATGTCACTGTTCCTGTATGTAATTAGTTCAGTTCCTACTTAAAATACTCTCCTCAGTGTGGCCTATTACATTAAAAGAGTAATAATTGTGATGATATCTCTGTAAGCTTCAGCCCTTAACCAGGTTTATCCTGACAGACACACAGGGCCTGTGAACAAAGATCAGATTCAGAAACAATACAGAAGCACAAGAAATCACTGTTTGGAGACTGCGGCATCTTATTTTATTAATAGACATCACTTCTGCTACTCTGTTACCAGCTTGATAGCCATTCTTGTTTTATCTGGAAGTCAATTTATAGCCTTCACCTTCTGCATTTGGTGTTAAGCAAGCTGTCTTGAAGCTTGGAAGCCCATGCAGGGTGAGTCCAGCAAAGGTAACAAGCTTGCTGCCGTTGCTCTGCCAGTGTCTTTCGTGCCAAGCCTTCAGGATGTCTTTGGATGGGCAAAATCATGTTAATGTGCAGAAATGTCAGCAGAGGTGCCAGTAATTTCTCAGCTGATGTTCTATGCTGCAGTGTTAACACTGAATGAGGGTGGGTTGTGTTTTGTGGAGGAGGTTTTGCAGGGTAACCTGGGCTATTTGTACATGTGGAGCATCCCTTGGAAATGTTTTAAAGCTCTCCTGAATGCACCCTAAACATTCAGAAATGAACTATCAAATCAATTTTGATAACGTGCTTTTTTTCACAAAACCCTTTCCTTTTCCATCTTCAGCTTTGTTGTGATTTTTTCTTCTCACAGCCTGATTGCTGAATATTTTTTATTGATTTTTTGAAATCTCTGGGAACAAAATTATATTTCAGCTTACTTAATAAAATATTTCTTACAGAATTATTCACTGTCACCCCCTGTGTTTTTTAGTTCTGTTCACACAGTTCCCAGCTGCATTATCTACCCCCAGTGCAGAAAATTAAGTCAATGTAAAAGTATACTCTGCTTTTTAAAAAAAGGTCACGAATAGCCTTTCTTCTCTCAGTGGTCACCAGTGTTCTTATTATGCTTCATTTATATAGTTGGAGGATTTGGGAGAACCAGCTGGGCCCCCTGTCTGCACTCATCAAGAGTTAATTTCTGAAAGAGGTGCTGTTGTCATGAACAAGTGCAGAAGGTACTCTGGTGGTCCTGCCAAACAACAAGAGCTCTTAATTAGCAGCAATGTTCAATCAGACTGCTTAACCTGCCGCAGAGCAGAGGAGGTCATGTTCCTTCCTGATGCACTGCCAGCCTAAAAAGCACCCAAGAACTGATCCCAAATGTTGGGTTTAAAAAAAAAAATAAATTTCCTTGGTTCCTAAAAGCAGGGAAGGCAAGGTATGATCTGATCTTGAAAACTATCGTCACTACAGGAAGATTTTTAATTTTTTTTAAGGATGCAGGGATTTTTTCTTCTGTTTCTCTGTGGGTTTTGAGGGAAAATTCTTTTTCATCGTAGCACTGAAGAATATGAAAATTCATAGACTTTCTGTGGCTTGGTTCTAGTCCTGGAGGGTTTGCCCTGGACTCCAGTTATTTTGTAGGAGGTTTGCTAGGTTACAAAAATAAAAGCAGAGGCCGGTGATCATTTGCAATATATTCCTTGTTCTCAGCAGCAGATCACTCCACAACCTCCCTGGGCAGCCCCTGCCAGGGCTAAAAGTTTTCCCTTGTGTTTCCCCTCAACCTCTTGTGCTCCAGCTTCAGTAGGTGGATGGAACGTGAGAGTCCAGGTGAGTGCTACAGCAAGCCCTAGAACTGGACATGGTAAGTGATGAGTGCCCTGCATCTGTTTCAGGGGTGCTTTTCAGTGCCTAGCAGTAGCTGAGTTTGTGTCTAGAAGTGCCTGCACTCTGAAGCCAAAGGCACAGCAATTTGAATGCATGAACAGTGTCATGCCTGTGGCTGTGGCACAAGAAGAGGTTTCACATAAACCCTTTTCTAGAATCACTTTGCCGTCAGTTGCACGTGATCATTTTGCTTTCCAAAATCTCTTAGAAGCACTGTGGGTAAATAGGAAGTGCACATTAACGTGGGAAAACAGAAACACAGAGATTAGTTTTGCTTTGGATCCTCCAAAGGCATCCGTGAAAAGCTGTTTATGGGGAGACTGACATAGTGTCAGAGGTGGATTGAATAGCAAGTAGTGACTGTCTAGACAAATCTGATTGATTTTATCTAATAACAGAAGATTGAAACCAAGTTTTAACTACTCCTTGCGTGCAATCTTGAATATGCAAAACTACTGGGAGAGCAGGGCTTTGATCAAAATTTCAGTGTTATTTCCACCCCACTTCAAGTAGCATAAAATTTCTCTTATCAAGTGAGAATCGATACTGATAGTTTATCCTATCCAGCTACTTGTTTATTAATAATGAAAAATAGATAAACATTTTCTTTCTTTGCGTAAGTGATGTCTAAACTGAACTCTTAATGCCCGTGCCATCCTCAGCTGATACACCCTGGGGTAGCAGAATGCTCATCAGGACTGCAGGGCTTTTGTGGCAACAGAAACTTAATCCCAGTTTGTCTGGGAAGGAGGCAGCCATGTGAACAGCTGCATTTCATGAGGCCTCACGGCACACTGCCTTTCACTGAGATGCAAGACAACCAAAACCATCAAAATACAGTCCAGAGATGCTAGTGAGCCATGCAAAGATGTTTAACTGCATTATCAATTTTTTAAGTTGGTTTTTTTTCAGTAGAAAAGCCTGTGGGGTTTTACTGCTGTGCATGGATGGATAGGAATAGAGTGTTTTGTTCTGTTGGTCTTATGTCCATGCTTGAAAAGTCAAAATTATGGATGGAGTACTTGTTGAAAAAGCCACTTTATAAAAAAAGCACTTGAAAGGAGATGTGTTTCCTCACTTTGCCCTTCCTCAGGTACATTCGACAATAAATATGTTGTGAAAGGTGGAGGAGACAGAAACTTGATGTTTACAGCTGCAACATTATTAATTCTGTTGATTTTTTTGTTAAAATTCTATTAGTGGAAGAAGGGAAAGGTGATAATTTATTCGGTGATCTTTCTCCTTTTAGATGTTTAATTCCTTAGTATCATAGCTGAAGTGTTTAAATACCCTTCTTAAAACCAAGACCCATGAGGCATGTGCATTACCAAAGATATTCCAACTTTCAAAGCAAGTCATGACCTGTTGGATTTTGTTTTATTAAAAATCCATAATAATTTACAGAATAGGCTTGTCTCTTGCTTTAGATGTTTTTGGGCTTGGGAAATAGCTCTGACTTCTCCCAAAATCACTTCATCTGGGCCAATATAACAGTCACATAATTGCTTTTTACTTTTTCTTGGAATAAATTTTACCATGCTACAACTGAGGCTTCTCTTTCTAGCACAAAGACCCCTTTAATTGAGTTGTTTCTGTGTCTCCTGTGTTTGTAGTTCTTCCTCTCCTTGTTATTGTTCAGTTTAATCTGCTTTGAGCAAAGTGGATGGCATCTAAAGGGTTGTTGAAGGTTGCAGTTATTGATCTCCCTGCTTGGAGCTTCAGATCATATTTTCATTATCAGATGTACGTGGTTGGAAAGGATTCCTTCTGGTTTTCTAATTTCCCTTAAGCAACGTCCATGGTTTTTTCTGTTGCAAGTCACTTCAGTGGTTCTGCCGATTCACTTACTAGTGAATCCATCATTCTCATTCATAATTTGCACAGCAGAATTAACAAAACTCTGCAGGGAGGAGCTATAAGGCTGTAGGAAGGTAGATTTCAAACTCTCAACAATCCTGAGTCAATGCATGACCTGAAATAAATAGGTGGGTAAGTGTACCACGGAGTACTCATCAGATGCACATCAGGAAACGAAGGCAGGGTGGTTGGATATCGGTTTCCAAGAGGGTTTTGGGGAGTTCGAGTCAGTAATTGAATATGAGTTAAAAAATAATGTTTTACTGTTGTAACAAAGGAGACTGAAATTCATACAAAAGTGCTTTAAAATGTCCTACATGTAAAATGTGCAGAGTGATCTTTCCAGTTCTACTCAACAGCAGGAGTGCTTAACTGGGGTTATTGGTCCAGTTTTCAGCACCAGGCTTCAAAAGCTGTGGATTTGCTGGGCACCAAACAAAGCAGAGCAAAGGGAATAGTTAAAGGTGGAGGAAACATGATTCTTTAGTTGGGGAGAGCAGGATCTAAAAAAACTTATGTTTCTTTCATCAAAAGAATACAAAAGGGGGATGTAAAGAAAATTTTCTCAAGTCACTGTTTCCCTTATGGGAAGAAAACAAATAGGCATTTTCTCCATTTTCAGTGTGGGACCACATTTTAATGCACAAATGCAGATGCTGTAATTTCTCCTTGTAAATTGCTAAAGCAAGGTAGCTTGCTTCAGTCAGCTGCCCTTTCTCCAGTAGAAGTTTTTATACACGGTCTAGAGAAAGTTTTACCATATGTAGAAGGGATAAAGACTTAGCTGCTTCTTGAGGTTCCTTCCAAAACCCTGTGACCGTGGTGTAAAATTGTGTCTTGGGCTTGCCCTGTAGCTGTCAGCATTGACCTGTTGGCAGAGTAGGGTTTCATCTGGCTTGGGAGCAGCTGGGGCTCATTTTGCTGTGATCACAAATCTGGGCACTGATGGGGTGGATTTTTACTTTGCACAACTGTGCTAACTACTGACTTATATTTTTTTTTAATTCCACAAATTTATTATTTTTATTCTGATTATCTCAGAGCAGTTTTGCATAGTATTATATATAAATCTCTGCTGATGCTTCCCATTGAAGACATACCTCCCAGTCCATTTTTCTCCCAAATAATTACCACAGACCACCCTAACCTGGGATAAAACCTCACTGTTTCATTTCAAATAAAATACCACCATGTCTGCCTCACAACTTCAGCTTGCTCAGTGTTAAGTGCTGCTAAGAGTCATAGTATCATATAACTAATCCTACAAGTCTTCCTCCTCTTTGATGCTGACTTCTGTTGCATGGGATCTGAATGGTTCTGCTCATTCACTTACTAGCCCAGAACACCTCTGCTAAGGCTTCACATCTGACTGAGCTTTAGGACAATTCAATACAAGTGCCAGGATCTGCTGCACATCTGTTTTGTAGAAATGCATCTCTAAAGCTGAACGAGAAAGTGTGGTTTGTTGGGGTTTTTTTTTCCTTTACACCTGTACTTTGATTTTATTTTACAGCTAAGGAAAACGCCAAAAAAAAAAAAAAAAAAAGTAAAAAAAAAAAAAGTTAAAAAGGACTCAGAGGTCTGTCAGGAAATTCTGAAATTATTGATGATAATTTTCCACTATTACTCTGTGAGTTCCAATTACATGCCTGACAAGCAAATGCAAGAATGGCATGTCATCAAACTAAAAGTTTAAATGCCATTTATAGTGATAACACAGTTAGAATTTGACATCTTTATTTGCAAGTAATTCCTGAGGTAATGAAGACAACATGAGAACAAAAGGTCAGTGTTGGTTTTGAAGGTATTTGCTATTTCAGCCTTCACCATGGATGGATCCGGGATGCTTGTGCAGCCTTCCCCACTTGGATGTCAGCTCTCTCCAGTTCAGGTTTTTACTCATTTATCCACCTCTGATGGCAAAAAAAAAATAATTGCTGTGTATGTTATTGTCTTAAAACAGGGATTCCTTTGAACTTTACAGAAGCAAGAAGTTACTGCTTGTCTTGCATTTCAAGAATTAGAAATAATGAGGCTACGTGGGGGGATCTTTGGGTTTTCTTCCTACCCACCCTGACAAAGAGAATCCAGTGTTTGGTGACTGGAATATCAGCCTCATTTTGTGTTGAGTCTGTGGTTAAAGTCTGATTATTTAAAGCCATTATGATGGCTGTTTCTGGAGTCACAGAGGATGCTGTGGCCAGCATCAAGTAACTTCCCTGGTTTGAAATCCCTTCTTAATCACCCATGAAGTTAGCTATTGGAGTCTGCCTTCAAGTTGGCACAACCTAATAGGAGGGGGTTTAAAAATATTTAACAACAGATTTGGAAGCAGAACTTTTCTGTTCTTCATTGATATGTTTTTGGATGTTGGCTCTTGCATGAGAAAAGTGCAGTATGCTTTAATAGTGAATTTAGAACTCTTGTGGTTTCTGTTGGCAGTGGAAGGCAGCAGCTAATATGAGAGTCCAGTGCACGATGAGAGCATTTTTGTGTTTTAATTATTGCATGTATGAATACAGAGCCAACTGTGTTCAGCAATTAATACCTTTTTTTATTCACCAATATTTTTTCTGGATTACTATCTCTAGCATGATCTTTAACTTGAAATCATCAAGTCCTTTCTTCTGACATTGCAGGGAAATTCTGTTTAGGGATGTTGAAGTGTAACATTCAGGATTTATAACCCAGTTCAACGCTTACATGTTTGACTAGGCTGAAAATACTTCCAAAAAAAACTACTACGTTTTTTTAAAACAAAATTGTCGTTATTTTGTCAATAATTTTGAAATTATTTCATAATTTCAGACATGAATTCTACTCTCTCTTAGAGAATAGTGGCTTTTCTGAATCTTTTCTGTCAAAAAAAACCAAAGATGTATATGGAAAGCATCTGATCAGTTCTAATAATGCCTTTTTAAAAAACTAACATTCTAGAGTTTACTTGCTAACAAAGTATTCCAAATTATGACTAAAATTTTAGAGTTAAATTGTCATTACCTTAGAGTTTCTTTTTAAAATGACTCTCACTGTAACACTTTTTTTTCTTTAAACAACAAAACACCTTTTTCCCCAGGTTCACATTAAATGTATCCTTTTTCATTAATCTTATTTATTATTTACTTTCTGTAATGTCTCAGTTGCTGAAAGTTCTT
>JANHGL010007836.1:12834-51844 GCA_024611195.1 Ceyx melanurus | reverse complement strand
AGCAGGAGGAGAAACTTCTCTGCTGGGAGGGTGGCAGAGCCTGTGCCAGGCTGCCCAGAGAGGTTGTGGAGTCTCCTTCTCTGGAGAGATCCCAAACCCCCCTGGACACTGCACTCCAGAGATCCCAAAACCTTTCTAGGACTGAGCTGGGATGCTCAGGCTGGGGGTCACTGCACTGAGGAGGAGAGAGGGGGTGGCTGGAGGTAGGATGAGCCTGGGGGCAGGAGGAGGAAGGAGGGAGCACTTCATGGATCCTCAGTAAGCAGCTTGGGTTGGGTTGGACAGATCCAGGGCTAGGAGGAGTGGGAGGAGAGGAGCTGTTTGGGTGTCTGGACTTGACTGGTTACTACTGTGCTGTCCTAGACAGGCTGGAAGAGATGCAGAGAGATTCCTACATGAGAAATCATCTGGATCAGCAGCTTAAGAATGCTGCTGGGTAACAACAACCTACAGAGCTGACTGTAAATCCACAAATTCTGCACCCTGCTCCCCCTCTGCCCCAGCAGGAGCCCCCAGCACTGCCACAGCAATGAAATGACTTCAGCTTTCTGACTCCGTCCCCTTCTTTCACCTCTGGGAATCCACCCCAAAGCTCAGGAGCTGGTCTGTGTGGCTGCTAAAGAAATAATTATCCACCTCCTCAAGAGGAGGAGGAGGATTTGGCTTCAGCAGGAAGTTTTCCTGCTGTGTCTCTGGGAGGCCAGCTGACCAGCAGCCACAAACTGGTATTGCCAAATAGAGCAAATGGGTGATCTCCCACTAGCACTGAGAGATTGCTCTTGATTAGCCAGCCACAGAGAAAAGGGCTTGACACTTGGTGCCTGCAGAGCTTTGGGGAGCTGTTGCCAAAAGAGCAGTGGAACAAAGGCTGGAGTTAAATTTAGTACATGTCAACCTGATCAAAACCAACTCCACACAAACAAAGGCTGTCCAGATTCAGACACAATGTGGCCTGCAGTTGCCAGAGCTACCTCAGGGGATGGGATCTTGCAGGAAAAGGCTTAGAAGTCAGAGCAGCAGATCTCCAGGGTGTGAATCCCCCAGGCCTGCCTGGAGGAGATTTTATTTAAGGTAGTGAACGAAGGGGCTCCATTAATTTGCTCCAAACAAGAAGCACTTTGGATGCTGAAGGGGTTCTTTTTAAATTATTTAATTTGCAAAGTTGACAGCAGCCTCAGAGCCATGAAACCAGCCTGCCCTGGATCCTAGCAGCAGTGAGGGCTTGAGGAATGAAACCAGGAATGCCCACACTGCCTAGAAAGTGATGCCTGAAAGGCTTGGCCTGGAAGATCTCACCAAAATTAAGATTTTTAAGAAGGGTTTTGCTTTTCTCTTATGGCAGTAACACCGTGGGGGGCTGCAGTGGGAAAGAAGAAGGAGCAGGGGTGTCTCTGGAGCTCCTCCTGGGGTTGTGTGTGAGCATCCAGCAGCAGAAGGCACAGATTCCACGAGGAGAGAAGGTGGTTTTTTTTGCCAGAAAAGAGTTGAAGCAGGCAGGTCTCTAGGCTGAGCCAGGAATGCCAGTCAGCAAACCCCCTTTTCCAGTCCCAGCACTTCAAAGGAGCCCAGGAGGCTGAAGCAGCAGCCTGGAGAGTGTTCTCCTAACCCACCAATAAAGAACTTCACCACAGGGTTGCCTGGAAATACTTGATGTTCTGTTACTGTTGGCCTTGAAATCTTTTAATGGCTTTCTAAATTCTGCCTTGGGAAGGGGGACGTGATGTTAGGGACTCTGAACAGCTGAGCTGCTCTGGCTGGGAGTCTTGGGCAAGGTGTCGTGGAACTCTCCCTGCTTCTCTGCAGCCAGTTGGCCAGAGCAGCCCAGCAGAGCCATGCTCCAGCAAGTGTTTCACCACCAGAGGCCACATCCTTCCAGCTCCTTCTTCTCCTCTCAGGCTGGGCTTTTAACTGAGGAGAAACAAACCCCTCCAGCTGTGCAGAGCAACCTGCCTGATCCCCTTTCCCTCTGAGGGCAAAGCTGGTTTTTCAGCAGCTGATGGCTTTCTGCCTCCTCTCCTGAAGACATCAACCTGCTGGTAAATCATCTTCCATGCCAGGGAGCTGGGGAAGGTTGTTCTTAGAGCAACTTCAGGCAGCCTTTACCTGTGCAGTGTGTGTGTGTACCAGTGTTTAGAGAGAATTGTCTTCACCACAGGCTGAGCATTAGCTCAGGAGCAGGTTTTCCTCATTAAATCCTCTCCCCACCACAGCACTGCTGAGAGGATGGAGCATTTCACAAGAGAAGGAAGAGCAAAGGCTGTGCTCTCAAGGCCACTTGTCCCTGGGAGGCTGGGAAGCATTGGCTTCACGTTCCTCTCGTGGCTGTGGCTTCTCCATTCCCCCTGCTCTCAAGCTCATTGGAGTAGGCAGGGTGAGGATGGAAGACACCCATAAATTTCTCATCATTTCAACGTGGAGAGTGTGAATCATTCCTTTCTTGGAAGAGCTTTAATAGAAAACTGGAATCCGACCTGATGAGAAAAACGTGCAAAACTTTTTCTTCCTTTTTTTCTGTTTGATTCTGATTTTATTTTTTTTTTGTTTCCTGTTGAAATGATTGATTTCTTTCTTCAGGCTATTTTTAGCCTGAGCAGCTTGAGGAACCTGAAGCCACTTTGAGTTGTACCACTTAGAGAGTTAAAGCAGTGTAAATATCTCGTTTGTTTTTGTTTTGCTGGGTTTGGCTTTTTTTTTTTTAAAGGAGTGCTAGACTTCCAGCCATTAAGAAAAGGAAATTCTTTGTGTCTGGGACAGTTTGCATTTTGTGCAGCTCGAGGAAGGTTAGAAAGTGGTTGGATTCCCTTCTGAAGAGATGTTACATCATTTCTGATCTCTTCTGCAGCACCATCAGATGTCGAAAGCATCAGAGAGCTCGTATCTGGCAGAGGCAGTGCAACAACAACAACAACAACAAAAAGGCTCGTGTTGTGCTCAGTAATTCCCTGCTTTTACAAGGAGCAATGGATTCTTTTCACCCTCAGTCTCACTCACTCACTCTGTCATCCTTTGGACATTTTAATCTCCATTTCCAAACACTCGCAAGGAGCGGGAAAACGAGGCCGGGGTGAAGATCAATTTAGTGCCTCCCATTCCTAAAAGAAATCTTGACATGCTTTGTTGTTTTAGGACTGGAATTTCTGCTTCTTGGGGATGTGGTTCATTCCTGAACGTCACACATCATCTCTGCAGTGCTGCAGGGAAAGCCAAAAGTGCTACTTCTCAAACCCCACGCCTGGCCTTGTGGAGTGTGGCTTGAGGGAAAGGACCTTTGCTGTCTTGCTGATGTCTGTCAATATGGAAAGGGGGAGTGTAGGGAGGATGGAGCCAGGATCTGCTCAGGGACATCCAGTGACAGGACAGGGGCAGTGGGTACAAGGTGGAGCAGAGGAGGGTTTGGGGAAACACAAGGAAAAACTTTTTCCCTGTGAGGGTGGCAGAGCCTGGCCCAGACTGGCCAGAGAGGCTGTGGAGTCTCCTCTGGAGCCTTTCCAGCCCCACCTGGCTCTGTTCCTGTGGGGGCTGCCCTGGGTGCCCCTGCTCTGCCAGGGGGTTGGATTTATTATCTTTCAAAGTCCCTTCCAACCCCAAACATTCTGGGATTCTCCAAAGACCATCGAGTCCAACCCCCCTGGCAGAGCAGGCTGTAGTTGTGAGCCCATCTTTGCCTCCTGTAGGTGCTCTGCTTCTCATTTAAAACCTTCAGCAATTAGGCTCTGCTGATAAAGCTCTGTGTTCTTATCTTGTCTCTCCTCTTCTCCGGGAGGAAATAATTTGTGCATTCTAGTGAGAAATCTGATGCCAGTGCTGCCACTTGGTGACCCATAGGAAATTGGTTGACCACATCCTTCCAGCTTTCTTGTCTGTGCAGTAGGTGAACACTGAGCTCAGCTGTCTCCAGAGGCCTCCTGCACCTCTTGAAGTCTCTCAAAACAATGGCAAACCTTTTAATAAGCCCCTCTCTTGTTTTTATTCAAGGCAAATAAAAAGGAGGTTATCTGGGATTTAATAATAACTGTGAATTTCAGATGAAGGCTGAAATCTTTCTGCTGGAAATCATTGCATCCCACTTGCTTGGAAAGATACATAGATATATATATATATTTTATTTTTTTTTTCTATTCCATTATTCATTACAGAGGCCTTAAAATTATACTCCAGTGACAAAGCCTCTTATTTATTTTTAGACAATTGGCATCCACTTCTGGCTGACCTAGAATGTTTCTTTGATGACAATGTCTGTGATCCAGCTGGGTTTGCTGAATGGTTGGATAAACAAAGAGAGATAGTAAAATGTGGGAAAGAAAAGGCTATTTTTGTGATATTAGAGAGTCTGTCCAGCCAACTCCAGAAATGTCATGTCTGTCATAGAACATTTGCCCAGAATACCTCTGGAATGTGATGGTGATTTGGATTTGAGGGTTAGGAGAAGGGGAGGATGAAGAAATTCAGAATGAAGGTGAATGGCATAACGAGGCAATGCATTTGTCATCTGGCCTCTTCCTGCACTATGTAGATTAAATGTGTGGAATTAAGAGGATAAGTCTAAGCTGGTTGGTTTTTTTTCCCCCTCTTGATTCATTTGCTGCTATTGCAACAGCTTCAGAGTCAATTTTTGGATGACAATGCTGTTTGTAAGGAGAGAACTCTGAGCAGTCTCTTGTTCTGGCTAAAATCAGAAGGGTGCTTCACTGCACAGCATCACAATCTGAATTTCTCTCTCTTTCTTCAAAAAAAAGAGCCTGAAACTGTTGCTGGTCACCCTGCAAGAACCTGCAGAGGGCAAAATTTCCCTCAGCCTCAGGGAAATTTCTCCTGTTCAAGTGAGACTTGAGAGCAACTGGCAACCAACTTTCTTGGCTGCATTTCAGTGTCGTTTCTGCAGCACAAATCTGAGATATTAATGGAAAGAACATCCTGATTTTCTAGTTCTGACATCCCAATTGTCAGCTTACAGCCTCAAATTCTCACTAGAGCTGCTGGCAGAGCAGGAGGCACAATCTAGCAGCCTGGGCCAATAAAAACCCATCACTTCCACTTTCAAAAGCAGTGGCACAGCCCAAGAGTTCCAGAGGGATCATTGTCAAAATATTTGACCAGGAAAAAGAATTGGTTTCCCAATTTTTCTTCAATTTAATTGTTGTGCTTGGTCGTGGTCGCTGCACGTCCCACGAGCAAGGAGCTGGTTGGAGGATGTGTAAAAAATAATGGGATTTTAGATTTTAGTTTCTCACTGGGGCTCCTGTCCCATCAGCAAAGGGCTTGTTTCTCCCCTAGGAAACAATTAAAGCCCCCAGGGAACAATTCCCCAATCCTCATCATCATGTTTGTCTTGGCTGAGGAGCTTTTCAAGGGTTTATTTAGAAGCTTTTCTGTTTATCTGTTTCCAGAATGTAAAAAAAATAGCCTTTTTTTTGCATCTAATACGCTAAGCTGTGGTGTAATTTTCCATGCTCCGTCCTTTCTGCAGGAATAAACAAAATGTAATCAGGGATGATAAATATTTATAAGGCTACTTTTGCTTTTTAGGAGGTTCTTAGGGTTTAGCATTTGACATCCCAGCCAAAGCTTCAGCCAGAGCTCTCCTCTTTAACATCACAACGACTGCTTAGCATTTCACAGCTGATTTAGTCACTGCAGGAAACAAAAAAAAAAAACCCAATTAAAACCCAAAGCACCAAGCCTCACCTGTATGGGAGCCAAGGAAAGCATCCTCTGAGATAGACCAAACAAAGCCAGCAACCCTCAGCATCCACAGCAGGGTTGGGAAGTTCATCTGCCCCAAGCACATTCCAGCTCCCATCCTTGTGCCCCTGGCTCTCCTTTAGTCTCTCAGCCAGACTTGGTGGAGGGCCAGGGGTGCCAGATGAGTGTTTGGAAGGACAAATTGCAAAGCAAAAGGAGAATTTGAGGGTTCTAGAAGAGCTGCTGCTTCTAAATGAGTGATTTTCTTTTTTTCTCTGTGCTTCGATTGCTATCACGAATAATTCTAAATGACTTGCTTTAACAAATATTCTCTCAATGTTTTTCTTATAAAGCTTGGACTTAATTTATATGGAAAAGTGTGGTTGATGGTGCTAGAAAAGAAATAAACAGAGTCTCCTTTTAGATTCTGAAAAAATATTTAGTCCCTCTCATTTTGTGCCCGGACTTGGAACCGAAATCTCTCCCTAATTCTGTTTGTGCTGATGGACAAGAGTTTTGTTTTGCATTTCCCATGTCAAAAGTGTTGTTCCCAATGCCACAAAAATCTCTCCACGTGGACATTCCTCTGGGGTGCTTGGTGTACCACCTCACTCCCAGACTTGGGGGTGGATTCTGCATCCCATGTGCCCTCAGAGGACTCCAAGGGCAGCATCTGCCTCTTTGCAGCCCTGCTAGGAAGGTGCAGCACACTCAGAGTTTTCTGCTCCTGGCATCACTTTGTGATTGAAGGACTTGCATTTAGCAGGGCAGTGAAATGAGGGGGTTCAGTTGCCACTGGCAACTAAGCTGGGGAGGAAAAAAATGTTCCTTGTGCCCTCTGTGCAGGTCTTGAGTGTTAGACAAGGAACTGCTGCTGAAGAGGTAGACTTTGCCTTCCACCCATGGTCCTTTTCTATGTACATTTTTGGGCTTGCAGTGGGATGGCAGCAAGAAGCTGAGTGAGGAAGCTGATGTGTGGGAGGCTGCAAACCCCATCTGCTTTCCCCCTTGATTTATCCACCCCTTGCCACTTAAAAGAAGCAGTGCTACTCACCTTTATGGCTCATCCTTGACCACAGAGTGACAGCAGGGCAGGATAAAGCTGCAGAGGGCTGCCTGCTGTGGCCAGGCTTGCTGAAAGCTCCAAGATCTCAGCATCACTGCACAAAGTGCCCAGCCATCAGTCATTGCTGCCAGGGGTTAGAATGTGTTTGCTGTCACCTGCCTCTTCCTCACTGGGTGTCTCCTGATGGTGTTTAGATGGCTGCACAGGTCCTGGGCTTGCTTCTCAGTTGGTTTGGTTTTTATTTTTGAAGGCAAAACCAGTTTCACCCCAGGGGAGATGCTTGGATAGAAGCACTTGAGTGTGTTCTGACACTTGGGATGGAGTTGGCCTTGGCTCTGAGTAACATCCATCATGATGGAGCTGGATTGTAGAACAGGAGAGCAGCTCAGTGACTGTGGCTGTTCCAAGACTGCTTGTGCTTGGTGGCTGTCCCAGGACAAGCCCACAGTTCAGGCTGTGCAGCTGCACAGATAAAGAAATATTCAGCTATTTTACCTTCCCTCTTTGTTATTTTTTTTTTCCCCCAACGAGCTGGAGGAAGCAGGAGCTGCTCCACACATCCCAGAGCTGTCAGAGTTCCCAGATGTTCTACCAGAACAACTAAGCCCACGTTTGTCCTCTGACTTCAGTCCTTGCAGCTCTCCTCTTGAACAAGTTGATGACAGTGACTTCAAACCCAGAAGAGCAGATTAATTGGGTAACAAGCAGAGGATTCTGTGCCAGTGGCTTCGAGTCAGCAATGGCCAAGCCCTTTGTCAAGCTTGTTTTCTTCAGAGACAGATGATTCCCTGATGATGGGGAGGAGCTGCTTTGCTGCCCTGCTTCACTCCATTTGCACAGTGCTCGTGCCACACTCCTGCTTTTTATTTTTTTCTTTTTTTCTCAGGCTTTTCCAGCAAAAACTGAGCCTTGGGAAGCCCCTGCCAGCTCCAGAGCTGCCCTGCTCTGCTGGGGAACTCAGAAGGCCTTTAGGTGACTCCGGTTGGCAAGGCTGCTTATGGTCTGGTGGAGTCATTTAGAGGTTTTGCTGAAGTAATTGATTAATTATTAATTAACAACGGGCTTTTCTGGCAGCCCCAAGCATCTGCAGTGCTGCAGAGCTCATCCAGCTCCCCACGTGTAAGCACATTACAGGTAGATTTGAGTTCCCTGTTGGTTTTAGTTTATTCCTTTTTTTCAGTTCACCCTGCTGGGGGGATCTGGATGATCCAAGCTCCCTTCCAACCCAAACCACTCTAGGATGATGGGATGGTAACTGGGCTATTTTCAGGTACCTTGCTGCTGTCCCTCTCTTCCAGAAGCTGGATGTGTGGGCATGGTGAAGCCCCCCAGCCAGCAGTGCCCTCTGCCTCTCACACTTGTGCCACATCCCAGGGCTCCTCTAGCAGGGAAGAGTCTTTCCCAAATACCCTGGCACAAGCTGTCCCAAGCACGTAATTAAATACCCAAAACCTAAGAAATTAAAGTTTATTTTTGCACGTTAACTCTCTGTCCCATTGGGGAAAAAAAGGCTTAAGTGGAAGAAGGAAACAATTGGGAATAACTTTATTAAAGCTGAGACTTGCAAAGCTTTAACACCTTCCTGCCAAAGCAGGGGGCAGGTTGGCTGCTTTATTTTGGTGAAGAAATGGGAGAATAACAAATGTTTTTCCTCTCCCTGAAGTAATTTATTCCCAGGGCAACATTCTTCATTGCTAACATACACGTTTAGTGTTGAGGAAGGAGCCAAAAAGCAGCCAGGAGAGGAGAGATTAAAGGGAATATTGCAGAAATATGTTGGTGAATAGCAATTTTCTGATAGCATTGGACTATTTATTAGCATCCTGTGTCAAAATTTTTAAGCCCGTAAGGGCGGAGGTAGGATTTTACTGGATTACATAAAAATACTTGAAAAAAAAAAAGGACTTAAATAAAAATACTTACATTCAAAAGCTTACATAGAAATACCCCCTAATTTACTACCAGGGTTTTTACTGCTCTGCCTAAGCCGAAAGATGTTAAAAAAGAAATGTGATTTTCTTGATCTCAACCAGATGTTGAAGAAAATCATATCTCTCTTTCTTATTTTCCCTGGATTTTACTGATAAAGGAGGAATTTTTCTTTTCTTGGACTGCCTTGGTGATTTTATCTGCTCTTGATGTTTGCAGGACACGCAGGTTACGGCGCTTTGCAGAAAGCAGAATTCAGAGTTGTCTGTTAAAACTCGCCGTGCTCAGTAGGAAGAGTGTGACAGGGATGGATTTACTAAACCTGAAGGGTTTCTTTTTTGTAGTGAGTGATTCAAAATCATCTTTTTTTCCCCCCTCTTCTACCTGTTTGCCAAGCAGAGCCCTCTGAACGTTGCAGCTCCTCGCGCGGGTCGAGCGGCTGCGTCCCCGCCGCGTCTGCTTTCTTTCACTTGACAATGCTTTAGCTCTGTTCTGCAAAGGGGGAAGAAACACAGCTTTGGAACGAAGGTTGTAGCTAGAGGAGGGTGAGTTGCTGCGAGGAGGGTGCTCACATTTCAGGAGGAATGTTAAAGATGAGCTGCTTTGGAGGGAGGAAATTCTTCCCGACGCTTAGCGTAGCCGCGGCGGGATAGCGACGAGCGTGAGGTGGGTAAGAACACTGCTCCTTCTCTCCTTTCTACACCCTCTCTTCTAGCCTTTGAGCCTCCCCACTTCCACTGGGTGTTTTCTGGAGGGTGCAGGGAGTTCACCTGGCAGGCTGTGAGACCTGTGAGCAGGTTGGAAGCGAAGGTTGAGCGTTGGCTGACAGGAATCCACGCCGTTGGGGCAGCTCGGCTTCGCAGCATCCATCCGGGTGCTAAAGACACCCAAGGCTCAGCACGGGCACTTTGCAGCACTTTTGGTCACATAGAAACACCACTTGGATTTACAGGGCTTAGATGAGGCTTGAAATTCTGTGTTTAAGTCTAAAAGAGAAAAAAAAAAGGGGAAAAAAAGGAGTTTTTCCTGCTGCTCCAATTCAACTTGGAATTTTTCTTAATTTGCAACAGGAACGAAGAACAGAAGTTGACTGGTTTGGGAGCTTCTTGCCAGTTCATTTCAAATGTGGCTTCATTTAAAGAATATTCCATTCTCTTCATTTTATTTTATCCAAGCAACTTCTTTTTTTTTCCCCCCCCCTTTATCCTCAGCTCACCCTGCTGTGCTGAGGTGTCAGGGCAGCGAGTGCTGACCCGTGGTGGGAGGATTTCAGCTCTCTGGGCTCCCAGTTCACCTCTGGGAGCAGGGACTGGTGTTGCTGGGCACACAGAGCACCCGTGCTGGGGCTGGGGTTGGAATTTCACCTGTTGCTCCTCAGCTGCTGGACATTCCCAACTTGCTTTTGAATCCTCTCCCTGGGATGGTTCTGTGTCCCCTGGGATGTGCACGTTGCTCTGTCAGCCACCTTTCTGCATGTTAAGGTTAAAAAACCCCCCCATTTTTGCTAATTTAGAAATTCCATAGTATTTCTGAGGGAATTTAGAAATTCCATAGTGTTCCTTAGGGAATTGAGGCAGATTTCTGGGCTAAAATTTGCCCTTTGGAGGGCAAGCTGCTGAGCCACTGCTCTCCACAGCAGTTGTGCTGTTCCTGACGTACATTTAAGAAATAACTCGTTCAGTAAGGAGCTTATTTTGATTAAAAGCATTGTGAACTGCTCTAAAATATTCTTTTTTTCCCCCCTAAATATGCCTAGAGCTGAAAGGACTCTTTCCCCCTCTCAGGCTGTTTACAGACCAGGCTGTTCCTGCTGCCTCGTGTCGAGATTTCTGGCATTTCTCTATTTTCTGAAGTGGGGAGGGGGGAGGAAAATCATTCAAAACACTCAGGAGGAATTAAATCCATTTCAGAAAATCACTGGAGGGGAATTAGATACATCTGCTGAGATAGTTGCAGCCTTTCTACATGGTATTAAATGCTCTTAGATGAGAAACACTCCCCATCCAGCTGCCTCGGGCAGGACACGGAAGGTAGAGCAGCAGAGTCTGTGTTCTACACAGACACCCCCAGGCTCCCTAGATGGGGGCACTGATATTTTCTGCCACGACTTCATTTCCTCAGCAGCTCTGTGCTCAGATCTTCATTTCACGGGTTAGCAGGGAGATAATAATGAGCTTGGGAGCAAGTGTGGATAGCCCACAACTCGGGCTGGAAACTTCCCTCCTCTTGCACTCAAGAATCTGTGTTTGCAGTGATGCCTGCTCTGCCTGGGGGTGTTTTCCTAGCCCTAGCCCTGAGGTTTTGGGAAGGGGAAGAGAATTGTGGCTTGTAATTGTTTTGTTTTTATCTCTCTGTAAATAGAAATAGGTTATCAAGGTGGTTTCCCTTGTGTGTGGGCAGCAATGGGTGCACTTAGTACAGATGATGTAGTGATAACTCAAGACACTGAATTCCACCTAAGTGCTGCTCTTGTCTGTATTGAATCCTGTACTAAAAAGCATCCAGATGCTATTTGCCTAATCCAGTTTATATAAAACAGGGAGTTAGAGCAAAATCCAATTGTTTTCAGCCACAGCTGAACCCAAAGGGTTTGCTGATGGAGAGCTGGGACGGAATCCGTTCCCAGCTCCTCATGTTGCTACTTCAACATAACAAACCTGCTGAAAACAAGAATATAAAATCAAATCTAGATCATTTCCAGCCTTTGCACAAGGTCCTGCTGTCAGGTGCAGGACCCCAGAGCATCACTGTGCTGTTAAATCTCCCTGTGGATGCTTTTTCTGCCACCCCAATTCCAGCGGCGACTGCCGAGGGCTCGGAGAGAGGGAGGGAAGGAGGGAGGGAGGGAAGGAGGGATTCTTGCCATCCAGCTCATAAACCTTGTTTCTGACCCCTGCCCTGTGTGTGGCCACGCTCTGGGTGTGGTGTGTGGATTTCCAGGTGGGAGAAGAGGATCCAGACAGGGTTGGACTCATCTCTGACCCATATTTCAGTACAGCGCTTGGGGCTTCACTTGCCAAACCCCTCAAGTTGAGCCCTGGCAAGAGGAGTTGGGGAGCTCGAGGCTCCCTTGGGCTGCAGCCCCATCCCATGACTCTCTGTCATCCAACATTTCACATTTGCAGCACAAAACATTTTCCAGTTCCAGTTCCTTAGCAATTAAATCCCTCTTTGCCTGAGCCGGCGCTGCAGGAATGCAACCAAAACGGCTCCAAAAGTGCCAGATTTTAAGCCCTAATTAACTAAAATCTGCAGGGAATCCCAGATGCTTTGCCTGTTGGATTTAGTTGGGCAAAAGAACGGTAGCTGGGTGTTAGAGAATTGATTTTTTGGTGTGTCTGCTCTGCTGAATTGACAGTTCAGGACTTGGCATGAAATAAAAAGATGAGCTCTGGACTGTGTCCAGACTCACCAAAGTCACCAGCTGAATTCTTTGAAGCTGAAAATCCAAGTTGTCCTTCAAAGGGACTCATTCAAAAGAGTTAGGTGGGTGCTGAGGGGGCTTTAATTTACCTGGGGCAGAATTGCTCTTTGGATTGCTGTTTGCAGAATTGGGTAGTTGTCTGTGTGTAGATCCCCGTTCCCGTTATCTCTGCTTTCAGTTTCTGTCTTTTAATAGGAAAAAAAATTAAAAATCACAGCTTTCTAGAAAGCTTTTTCCTGTGAAAACACTTGCCAAGCAAATCTTTATTCCAGTTATCCAAACGAAAGGCCATTTTTACAGGGAGACTTCATATATATTCTTCAGACAACTCACAAGCAGCCAGCCAACAATAGCAGTGGCATCTTTCAACTTTAACCTTGTGTTCTTGACAAGAAAAAAAAAACACCCCACCAAAAAGAAATTCTAAGAACTTCCATCTTTTCCATGAAGAAATGCAATGGTTTTTCTGTTGAAAACTGGGATAGCAAAGGGCGAGGAGAAATCCTCTGTGTAATTTTTGTGTGCATGAAAAGAACAAAAAATCCTACAGCAGAAGGGATTTTTTTGTGCAAGTTTCCAGACGTGTTTGACTGTCGAGTTGGATAGAAAATCAACCAGGCTCACAGCAGCTGAACGTGGAGGGTGATTTGTTATTTCTCTTGTAATGCCAGTGCTCCTTTCAGGCAAAACTGTTCTTGTCTTGCATGCTAAAACAGAAACAGAATCTTGGAGAGCTTTGGGTAGCACGGGGAATGAATCCCTTATGGGAAACCCATCCCTACCAAAATGGGCTTGGTGTTTCCTAGCTCCAAGAAACACCCCAGGAAAATCCCAGGAGCAACTGTGCATCCATTCTGAGTCTGGCAAAGGGGAAATGTGGCCAAAAGAGCCCCAGGACAGCAAGTGCAGGACAAATATCCCCTTTTCAGATCCCCCTGCAGAGCGAGCTCAGCAGGCGACCGCGCTTTGCCTCTCCTGCTTTTTCTCCCAGTACCAGAGGGGGAATTTTTCACCTCGTTTTTGCATTCAGAATCCTTCAAGATTTCAAATGAATGTCTCTCTGGGAAAAAAAAAACTTACTGGGGAAAAAACTTCTTAGTGCTGACATCCAAAGTTTTGTTTCAAAGGTGAAATCAAACTCCCCGCTCCGAGGTTGCGCCTGGAAGGGGAAACGACCCTGAACAGCTACAGAAAGGCAACTCAGATCTTGCTCCTCTGCTTCCAGGGGCTTGATTTGCCTCTCTGGAAACGCACTAAAAAAGTCTGAGGTGCAGCTAGGAAAAAATAAGCAGCAATATGTAAGTTGCTGCTGGTTTGGGTTTGGTTTGTGTGTTACCCGTGTGTGTTGGTGGAGATCGAGGCGTTCAAACGGTGGCAGGTTTTGTTCCACTTTCTGTTTCAACATCTTGAAAGGAAATCTTAATGTATTGGAAGGAGGCTTTTCTTGTGGAGGGTTTTCATGGAGCTCCTTCTTGCAGCTTTTAGCTGCAAGTCCATGAAAGCAGAAGCAGAGCCCAGGCATCTCCCCGAAACGAATCCTTCATCGGGGACAGGCGACTTCCACGGAGAGAGGGAAACCTTAAACGTCAAACCTCTCCATGAATTCACTCCTCAGTGGTTTCTCAGCCTGTTGAAAACTCATAGATGGGCTTGATGGCTGCGGTGGGATACTCACTGCAGGAGGCTCTAGGTAAGTGAGAGGCTTTGCTGAGTTTCCCCTCTGGCAGCATTTCAGAGGGGAGCGGGAAGCCGCGGGACGCACCTCGGAGGCTGAGCTGAGGTGTGAGCTCTGAGTAGCCCTTGGCTTTCTCTCCTCTCAGCCTGTCGTGCTCGGGGTGCCAGTGATCACTGCCTTGGGATCCCCGTGCTGCTGGTGCGTTGCTCTGGTCGTGCAAGAAAGGCTTTGCACGCTCGTGTGCCACCGTGGAGCAGCGTCCTGCTCGCGCGCGTCCAGCAGCAGCAGCCTGCTCGTGCTTTACTAACCACACGTAGCAACTACAGGTTGTAAATCCTCACTGGAGTATCAATCATCCCAAAGCACCGCCGGGACTTGATTTGCACTCTTTTGAGGTGTGGATTCAGGGGAGGAAAGTGCTTTGGCCCTGGGGGTTCTGGGCATCCAGCACCTGCAGTGGAAGCTCGGGAGCATTTTCAATCTTTTTCTCATAAAACACAGGGTTCTGCTTCTCACTCCAAACCTGGGCTTGTTTTTGGCATCAATTCCCACATTCCTGGAGCATTTGCCTCCCAGAGAGAGGGGAATACCCACGGAGATTTGTTTGGATGGAGGGGATATACAGCACTAATAGAGTTAGAGCTGGGCTGGCTGGACTCCAAACAGCAAAGCCTAACGTGGCTGCAAAAGGCTGGTGGAAGCAGAGGGTTGTAGTTGCTGGATAGGGGATAAAAAATATATATATATTAAAAAAAATATAAATAAATTTTAAAAAAAAATATATATATATAATAGCATGCACTATTGTTACCTCATGGCTCTACACTATCTCTGAACCAAAGATTGTCCTTTTCTACTTTCAGACTCCCCTATTCTAGGAAGCTGAAGCACTACAGCCACCAGTTGGCCTCTGGTTTTCTTCCTTTTTATTTTCTTGGATTCCATAGGACTGCCTCCTTGGTACCAAGAAGTAATTTGCATGCTTTGGAGATTTACAGGATATTATCCATTTTGCCTTATCCTGTTTCTCAAAGATGGTTTTCATCTCTTTTGTTGATAAAGAAGGTAAGCTTTTGGGTTAATCATTTTCAGGCTTTCATTAAAGTTGTCAGCACATTTGTGGAGTTAGACCAGACAGTTAAGCAAGTCGTGTCTGCAGTGCAACAGAGCACAGTCATTTTTGTCCACTCACACTTAGAACAGCTACTGGAGCTAGACTTAAATCTGCTTTTGTCTGCCTTTGCATACAGAACCCAGGGATGTGCTGGGACAGACTCTTCTGGGGAGTTTCTCATACGGAAGTTATTAGAAAGCTGAGCAGCTGCTCTCTATTGCTGTAGAAGGACAGTGCCCTGGGATTATTCCCAACCATCTGGCACGTGGGCAGTTGCCAGAGTACCTGCCTCAGCAGATGTGTGGGATTCCCATGCATTCTGCACTTCTCCAGTGCTGGAAATGCTTTACAGGCATTGATGTCAGTGCATTAATTTGGGATGCTTTCTGGACCACTCTTCTTCCAGAGTGATGCAGCTATGCTGAGTGAGGTAGACTGCTCATCTAAGGTTGTGTATTGTACCAGAGTGATAGAAGCTTTCTAGAAAGACCTTCTATGCTTGCTTACACTGCCTCTATTAGCAGCCTGCAACTGGAGCAGTGAACTCAGTGCTACAGGCATTGTGTCACTTAATTCTTGACAATGATTTCCCATTGGTGCACAGAGTGCAGCTCAGGCAAGCCAAGGGAAAACCTGGAGATAAGAGCCCCATCACCTGGCAATCTGCTCAGATTCCAGCAGCCAACCTTCCAAGCAGGAATAGGAAAGCCTTTCAAGGAAGTATTGGTCTTTGTTTCTATTCATAGCTAAAGTACACTGGAGCAATCTTTCCCCTGTCAAACATAGTGCTGTGGTGAGAAGCATTCCCTCTTCACCTTTAAACAGTGCAAAGATCAGCTGGTGCTCAGTGGGGAAAGGTGCTTGTTGGAAGTACACTGGAAGAAAAGGTATGTAATTCACAAACATGCTTTTCTGTACCAAGACATTAACAGGTAGACCAGCTCCATCTATTTCAGTAGAAATAAAAGAAAAGCATCTTGGAACCAGCTGAAAGTAAAGAAAGCCTGGAACTCAGCATTGATCTTCATGAAAAGAAAGATAGGCACTCCTTGTCAGCAGAGTTTTGTATACTGTCTGTGAAAAAACATCTTTTTTTAAGACATAACTGGAAGCCCTGATCATGCATGCTGTGTCTGGCACCATTTTCCTTGGGCTTTCTGATCTCGGAAGAGTGTACTCCTGACAGTTACTGAATGTTTGGGAAGACAGCCCATGATGTCTCAGTATGTTTCCTAATCCTTTGTGCAAGAGAGGCTTCAGGGAAGAGGAGCAATTATTCAACTGCTCTGAGTTGTGCTGAAGATGAATGAGCAGAGCCACTGTACCGCTCAGGTCGCATGCTCCTGTCTCACAGGGGCACACTAATAATCCTTTGTCTCAATCAAAGCCAAGATGTAACAGATCTTAATACTGCCCATGTCCATGAAAAAGACATTTTTTAGATGACCTCAATATCTGTGCTGTGCCCTGGTCCAAACCCTAATTGTAAATCATCTGAGGCACGAGCTGATGTTGTAATTTCTGTGATCTCCTTTATTCTCCCTCCAAAACCAATAGTAAGACAACATAATCATCAAGACCCTTCTGTCCCTAGTGAAGTACACTTCTCAACAATTTCATACTTCTTCCAGTAGTCACAATAGTGGCACTAAGCTTCACAGCAGAGACTGACCAACAGCAGAACTTAATGAGAAGTGGGTACTGCAGTAATCCATTCAAGTGGACAAAGGAAACGTCCCTGGCTAAGAACATGGTTGCCTTCTCTGAAGTGAGTTTTCTGGTGACTGGGCCAGCTGGAAAAAAAAAAGTGGAAGAAGATTCAAAACCAGATTCTGAGGCAGCAGCGTCTGATTGGCAGGCACTTTTATCTGCTACGTGCTTTTCCAGAGCTTTGATGGCTTGACATGATCATCTAAAAATCTCTGATCTCTCCAGAAGAAGCTATTTTCCATAGAGAAAAATGTCTCTGGCCTAAGGCATTTTTGGCATACGCTGCTATGGATGTGATGTGGAATAGCCCTTGCATCCAACCCGGTTGCCAGATGTCATACTTGGCATTGCCTTTGGATTGAAGATAATGAAGCTAAACAGATCCTCTCTGCTTTGAAGCTTACTGGCTGTCAGATTTTTCAGTGAACCACTGGAAAAAAAAAACAGCAGTTGACAATGTAAGGAAGATCAGATGCCCTTTTCAATTCAAAGCAAAAAGTCACTTCCAAAGGTTCAGATTTCTGTTCAGCCACAAGCCTCAGCAGAAGTACAACAGGGCTAATTCTACCCCAGGAGGCAGCAAACTCTGGCACAATTAGATGTAGATCTTCTTTGCACTGGAGGCTCCATTTTCCTTTCCCCTCTTCTAACACTGTGCGTGGATTCAAGCAGTGATCTTTCACTAGGCCTGAGTTGGGCTATATTCTTTTTTTCTTTCCTAAATAGTACAATTCTAAGTTCTTTTCAGAGATTTCATTGTAGTTTTCTTCAAATGCCCAATAGTTCAACATCCATTAAAATCCATCTGTGTTCAAAAGGGAATCCACATATTCCAACTTAAATAGAATTAGAACCAGAAGGAAGGTCCGCTGGTGTCACAACTCCATTTTCTTGCTCAGGGGGAAATGGTGAAGGTGATCAAATGTGTGAGCAAACTGGAATATACTAGCAGTTGCTTGCCCTTTTTTTGTTGGTGTTGGGAAGTTTTTTACCCTAAGATATTGAACAGGATTCCTGTGGAATCCTTCTGACAATAGATTTCCTAGGGGCTGTCTGCCCACATCAACTGACCGATGGCAAATCACTTGCTGTTTTCTGGTCTTTCCTGGCAAATTTTATGGCCACAATCAGTTTTCCAGACTGTTCTCTGAGCTGGCTGTTGTTTCTGCTGCTATTCTCAGTGCATCTGATGGCAACCTCTAACTAACAAGGGGTGGATCTACTTTCTTGGTCAGTCTCATGGCATTTGTTAGTCTGGAAGCAGAGAAGATCTTGGCTGACTTCTGTACACCTAGAATAGCTTTGCCTCTGCAGACTTATCTGCAGGATTGACTTCAGTCCTCTTTATCCTCACAAGATGTAGATTTTATTCGTTTTCCACAAAGATATAGATATTTAGAAAGCACAAAACCATCTAAAGCTGCTCCTTTTCACACCCAGTCTCCAACTTCAATAAAAAGGAAGCCAGCACAATTAGAGGATCATGAGCTCAGAAAAAAGCCTTCAACATGCACCAGGCTGTAAGAAGAACTGCAGTATTGCTTATTTTCAACCTAAACACAGAACAGTAAAATAAAATGCTGCAGTCAGCTACATGAGGTCAATTAGCTAGGTGAAGTAAAATGGTCCTGTCAGGGATAAAATTCTGCACAGAAGTTATTTGCTCATCTGGGGGAGACACATTCAGTGTCTGATACTCACTTCTGTCTGTTGTAGCATGCTCAACTTTTAACATCTTCTTTCTAAGGTATCTAATGTCACTTCTATTTTAAATTTCCAGTACTGCTTCCTCCATCCCATCCTCAATGAAGCTGGAAGAAGTGACTGTTTCCTTCTAACTTAATAACAGTATATTAACCAGTCAGTCCTCATCAGTGATTCTTAATCAAAGTGGTTCTGCACATAGATAGAATGTTTATGAAATCTGAATTAGAGTGTATCTTGGACTCATTTGTGTTTAGCTAATTTAGAGCTTTGCAAGGTTATTTCTTATAGGTTGCCACCTCAGAGAAGTCACTGTCTTCTGTACTACCTTCTAAGTATTTGAGCTGAACATTTATAAAGAGAGGTGATGCAGTTGATGGGGAAGAGCACTGAAGATATTATCAAAGAAAGCAGAAGACACTGTGCCTCATTCTCATTCACTGCACTAACTGTAAGGTAAAGACATTCAGAATGGCTTCATGCTCAGAACAACCTTCAATTTTATGGAAATAGGTGGCATTTATTTTAATTTCTGTGTGTGAGCTGAAGTACATTTGTTTCTTTTTGACTTCATCAATAATTGCCCTGATCAGTTCCACTAAATAAGTCTAATAATGTATAAAGTGAAGGTAAACTGTGTCACTATTAAAGAGGTGGCTCTAAAAGTGATTCTGGTGAATACATTTTTGCAACTGATGCTTTGATAATATTCCAGATCAAGTGGTAATGGCAACGGGAAGAGAGATGAACACGTCAATACTACAAACAGCAGTTATTACACTTGTTTCTGATTTTCTATGTTTCCTAAGCACCTTGTAATCCTTATTTTCAAACGACAATTACAGATCTTTCCCGGACACCCCAAAGCTTTGCTTTTCTTTGTTTTCTCTTTTTTTTAAGTGACACCCACCTTCATAGCTCTGTGCGAGGTTATGTCTGATTATGTTCACTGGCTGCTCAGGAAGATTTTTGGCTGGTGACTGGCTGTTGGGTACCAAGGAGTTGGCATAATGCCACTGGCACTCTCCATTTGTCTGCAGTGTGCTCAAGAAGAATCGAGCCACTTCACAAGGTGCTCCTTGGGACTGCCCAAACTTGGAAGGAAGCATCTGCTTTTTGCTGCTGAAGACGTGAGAGTCTACGGGGAAGTGTCCATAATGGTAAGAGAAAGGCAAGCTGTATGATGGAGCATATAAAAGTTCACTGTTTTCTGAATGGAAGTTTTGTTCTTGAATGGTGGCAGCGTTCACTGCAGGGCTGGAGCGCCAGTTTCCCACCTGGCTGCATTCCAGTTTCTCTGTTTGGAATGAGCTGTATTGCTGGGAGAAAGAAAAAAAACAAAGGGGGGGGTGGGGGGGGGAAGGGAAGAGAGTTAAAAAAGTTAAATTAGTAACTTTTATATGAAACTACAGAACGTATCATACGGGAGCCCTGAGCTGAGCCTCCTCGAGCTGCCATCTCACTCTCTTACAGGGAATTTGAAGTTCCTTGTCTTCATGATAACTTTACCTTCCCTCAACATGGGCACAAAATGCTATTTTGTAATCCCAGTATTAAGGGTTTATTTAATAATTTTGCTAGTTGGATTTTAGCTAGTAAATGAAGGACGTTGTAAATACCAGGGGCAGAAATTTGTTGCAAAGTCACTTGTAAAATGAAGTGCAGATCATGAATACAATTTGGCATATGTTGGCATGTCAAGTTTTACAATACTAGGAAGGCAAGATCTATCCTTTGCATCAACTTCTAACCAGTTTTTATCACAATTATTTTCTCTACTCTCTCCCACCCGCCTCTCCAGGCTCCGAGTGCTCCTTGGGCTCTCAGTTTTGAATGGAATGTATGTGCTGGCTGCATTCTCTGCTGTTTTGAGGTAATAATAGCCCCTTCCAGCAATATTCATTGCAGTTTCAGAATGGCTCATAGTGGATGTCAGGCTCACCAACCAAATCTTTTCACAGCTGGTTTTAGCTCACCCAGTGACACTAAGGGACATTCCAAATCCCACTCCAGTGGTAGGATTCATTCTTATGGCAAGTTGTCCACCACCCTTATGCTGCTAATACCTATACTGTGCATATCACAGAACGGCAGGGCTTGGAAATGACCTCTGGAGATCATCTAGTTCAAGGAGACTTCACAACCTCTCTAGGCAGCCTGTTCCAGTGCTCCATAACCCTCACAGCAAAGAAGTTTCTGCTGATGGGACTTTCTGCGTTCCAGTTTGTGCCTGTTGCCTCTTGTCCTGTCACTGAGCACCGCTGCAAAGAGACTGAGCCCATCCTCTTGACACCCACCCTTTAGATATTTATAAACATTGGTAAGAACCCATCTCAGTCTTCTTCAGACTAAACAGCCTCACATCTGTCAGCCTCTATTCATAAGAGAGATGTTCCAGCCCCTCATCATCTTTGTAGCTCTCTGCTGGACTCTCTCCAGTAGTTCCCTGTCCCTCTGGACCAGAGAAACCCACAACTGGATGCAGTGCTCCACTCCATATCAACAGTGAATTAGATGCATTCTGCACTAGCACAAATTTTCACAGCACACCTGTTCTTAGTACACATTTTTCTTCTTTTTTTTTTTTACCAAGAAAGCACAGCAGTTTTGAAGTCCTTTACATACTCCATATCCAAAAGTTTTTATGTTTCCATCTCTCACCAGAGTGGGTTTGTACTATTTGTGCTGTCCACTGCAAGAACAAAAGGGTCTAATTGTGTTTCCAGCCTACAGGGGAGTTCCTGTGGCAGAGCATACTATAGAGCCAGGTTTACAGTAAGTAAATAATGTTGAAAATTTTACCTGTTGTGGGTAAGGTGTTGTTCTGAGTTTTGCTTTCATTTTATTACTTTTGGGTTTTACTATTTTCCTTGTTTCCTGCGAGGTAGATACTGAGTTTCTGCATGAAAACTGTGACTTAGAAATGGTAACCTGGTCCAGTGACAACTGAAGTTCCTTATACTCAATATCTCTGAAAAAGAACAGTCCAATAAATTACGTCAACATACTGCACAAATCCAAAACCAGCTCCTGTCCATGTTAGCTTTCATAATGTTTCTGTTTTCATTCTTCCAAAGGTTTGTCCTGAATCTGCAGCATGAGTCTGGGGATGTCAGCAGGCAGTAAATCTTAATGGCCTGAGACCATGACCATGCAAGTCTATCACAAATGTTCTGCTGGGAAACACATTAATATCTTTGCACTGTGTCCCCATTCTCTGAACCTAAGCTGTGCAAATATTCCTCTCCTGTCAGTGCAATGTGCTTGTAATGAGACCACAGGAGCTGCAGTGATGTTTCTTTAACAGTCTCTAGATTTTTCATTTCTGCTCTGTTCTGTTCAGTTTTATCTGCTCCAAAGATAGGGCAGATTTTTGTACAAAAGAAGCTAAAAAACAAATCAAAACCAGAATGTGGATCAGCTTTTGAAACACAAATTGATACAGTTCTGATGATTAAATGGTCTCCCTGGTTTTTTTTCAGTGGTCATGGTGGAGCATATTTTGAAAGGATAACTAAAAAGAAACCTACTTCTCTCTCCATTTCTATCTAGAACTTATTGACATCACTTTTTGATGGTGAAAAGCATGAAAGTAAATTCAGCCTGAGAATATGCTGTTAGAACCACAGTACAGTCTCCTCCTTTTTACTCAACTCCTTTGCCCTGACTCATGGGATTCAAGCAGGGCTGAGTCTTTCCCTGATGCTGCTTTTTTTTGTACAGGAATGAGAGCAGCAGTAGCCAGTGTGTCTAGAGACAAGTACCTACTTCAAGCCATTGAAGAAAACACCCTGTGGTTTCTCAGTGCACATGCTTTGACTCCCCAAAGTCAGGTATCAGAGACTGTAATATGCAAACACATGTGATCCTACCACACACATCATGCAAACACATCCTGCTTTCAAGCCAGGTAAGAAATGGACCAGTCTGGACAAAAGAAAAGAGTGAATAGTTCCCTGCTTTTTTTTTTTTTTTTTATCATTCAAAACAGAGTGCCCATTATCCCTTTTTTTTGCTTTTTTCCCCACAGGGAGTCTCTTCAATCACAGTCTGTGTTGCTATTACTCATTCCTGCTACTGAGGAGATTTCTGTCTCTCTCGGGTTTATATCAAGGTAAGAATTTTGCAACACCTTGAACCAGAATTCGTAAGCTGCAGGTCCATGCTGCTGTACCTTCAGCAGCTCAGTGGGAGCTACTTGTCCTTATGAGAGTGTAGTTCTGGGGTCCAGGTCTAAGACAAATGGCTACAAGTGGCACTGCATTCAAGCATAGTGTATGAGGTAATGAGGAATATTAGCTCTTTTTAGCTCAATATCACTCAAAGAGGGGAAGATGGAAGGAGACAAAAGCATCTCTACCATGCAGGCACCCAGGGATGCTGGAAGAACACGAGCAAGCAAAGGGAAAGGATTTCATTAGTAATGAACTACCCGTAGCACACAAAAATGAATCAACCACTGGTAACATGTAATGGTACAAAGTATTTGGACTTACGTAAGGACATAATTGACACTCACTATGCAGTGAGGCCGTGAGGAACGGCTGTTGTGCACAATAGTAGCATAGCTCTGCACCCAGACCCAGCCTCCGTGCTTGGACAGGAGCCGATAGTACTTGGTTGTGACCTGGCCTTTCACCAGCACTGTGAAGACAGTTGAGAAAAAGCATTTCACATGGCTTAGACTTCTGACCACACCCTGGAGAGATTTGTTTGCAAGGCAGGGAGTTCTCTCCCTCCTTCCCCGCCCTTAAAACTCCTCCTCCTCCTTCCAAACTTATCTGGCCCACCTCTTTATCTAGTCCCACAAGGTCACATTAATGTTTACAAATAGTATGTGCAAGCTATTAAAGTTTACCTTCTTCCCCAGCTCATCCTACTCTCTTATGAATCACGGAATGTTAGGGGTTGGAAGGGACCTAGAAGATCATCTAGTCCAACTGTTGTTCAGTTGTTACTTGGTGGAGTAGAGCTTTGTGATTCAAATAGTAACCAGAGACCACAATGATGTGAATATAATAATAACGTACTAGCCCTATTATTATTATTATTATTAACTATTATTTACATAATAATGTAAATAGCCCAACGTAAGAACAAGAGCTCTTGTTCTTGCTAAAAGGTGCTTTTAAGTCCATATCATATAGGCAATTTCTCTAGACTGCTTACTCTCCTATCCACTTGCACACATCACAACATAAATATGTTAAATTTAAATAAATGTTTCTTCAGATCCAGTTAATCTCCCTAAGAAAATCGGCCTCTTACAAAATAGCTATAGGCAGGTCTTTCTGGAAGTGTTCAGTTCTCCTTCCATTACAGGGGATGGTATCTCTTTGTTCAGAAAGCAATAAGATAATCTTAGAATTGTATCATAGAATGTCAGGGGTTGGAAGGGACCTCTAGACATCATAAGATAACCAACACTTTGCAGAATAGTCAAAAACTCATCCTCACTAACAATGAACTACTGCTATTTAGAGTTTGAAGTGTCTTAAATATCAGCTTTTTGCCTCATACTTGCCAGTCTCATTTTTCACTCCATTTCTACATTAAATCCTCAATGGGATGGAGGTGTGCAAATGTGCAGATGTTTAAGAAAATCCTGAGGATTACCTGTGTGAGTATTTAAACACACTTATAAAGTACAAATGCATGTATACTCTTTAAGCACAAGGTAGAGGTCCTGTACTACTCAAAGATTCAATGTGCCAATGCCAATTAAATCAGTTGTAAAAATATTTGCTAAGAATCAGCTTTATGCCATGGAATTACTAAGTTTCTTGGTGTTCTGTAATAAAAATGGTCCGTTTCTAGGAAATCATTCTTACATTTTGGCCTAGATATCAGATATTTTTTGTAATGCGTCCTACACATTTCAGAAGTCTTCATGTTGGCTTAAAGGTCACGTTTTCCTCGAATTCAAAATGCCTTCCAAGCTAGAAATTAATGCTGTAATGGATCACTAGCTATAACAAAGTTCTTCCATGTGCTATGGGACTAGTTTTGACTTTTTTTTTCCTCCCTCACTGATCTTTTTAAAATCCCTGATTTGGCTCTCCAGTTCAGACAGTATTTTAAAAGATGTGAAAAACTCTGAGGACTACAGTGTTCAGCTTTCCTTCCTAATTATATGGATAAACCAATATTTCTCCGGGGACAGGGGAAGACTTTGTGCTTCCTGCATTTTTAGCAATCTGGGGAAAGTCTGACCTTGTGTAGGGAACAGTAGCTGTGCTTCCGATACAGTAAACGAGGTCAATTTCCATTTGGCTCTGTGTTAAATTACCCTGTTTGATGCTGATTGGGAAACCTCAGAAATGGGAGTGAGGGAAATCCACTACCAAGACAAATCTGTGCAGGGTCAGGCTTCGTGGTGGCCTCTCTTGCAATCAACTGGGGAGGATTCGGTGGCTTTAGCCTTGGCTCTTAGAGGTACCATTTGTAACTGGGTGTTCCGCCGTGTGGTTCCCTGCTGGTTAAGCAGGCAAGCAGAAAAAGGCACTGGGCTGGCTGGGCTGGTCCTTCTGGTGTGTCACAGATGGCTATTTTAAAAGGCTCCAGCAGGCTCACAGGCTTGTGCCTGGGAGTTCCTAGCCTGCACTTAAGAATACCACTAAGAGGAATGGACTTCTTGGTTCCATGCTCACAGCAGTTGCTGTTTTAACTCCTGTGGCTCACACAAGCTGCCATGGGCAGTGGATGGTACCCTAGCAGACTGTGCAGTTCCATTTGCCCTCTTAAAAACTCATGCAGCTGTGCCAGAAGGTCTGATGGCTGTGGGAGCAAAAGGAGACTCAGAGCCACTGCCAGAGTTGTGCTCTGCTCTAGGTGGAGTTCTATAAATACATAGGTTGACTTCCAGGAAGCAGGAAAATGGTTTGCTGATGACATTGGCTGGGGCTTGCCTTGCCAAGGCACAGAGATGTGACTGGTGTAGAAGTAGTATATGAGAAGAGAAATGGGGATGGACAAAATACTCCTCACAGGGAGGTGATGGTACCAATTCTTGATTTCTTTGAGGCTAGGAAAATTATTTTGGCTATACTGGCATGGAGGGATATTTCATCTGTCCCAGAACAGCTTCTCTGTGCTGTCTTTTAGAATGCAAGATCCTTAGGCAGGGATTTATTGCTTGCATGCTTGCATTTCCCCAGCTGCAGAGCAAACACTCTGCATGGTGATGGTGCTGTAGAAATAAATAACTACAGTTTTTTCATATAGCTGGAAGATGATTGTTTAAAAAAGGAAATACTGTTTACTGCCAGCACACCCTAGTCAAACAGTCACATCCACATTTTCCTCATATTCTGGTTATAACCCTGTCCTCACTTTTTCCTTTGTTTTGTTCTCTGTGCTGCCTAACTTAGAATTCAGTTGCTTCAGGTCTTCAGTTTGGGTGATTTTCTTTTTTTCCTTCTTTGAAGAATCAGTTGGTTAGCCTAGCTTAGGTTTTTTTTCTTCTACTTTTTTTCTTCTTTTATTTTTTCTTTTATTTTTTCTTCTTTTCTTCTTCTTCTCTTCTCTTTCCATATTTCTTTGCTTTTCTATACCCTTATTAGGTGTAAGATGTTTCTCTCCATCAGATGTCACTTAATCATCAGATTACTTTATAGAATGGTGCATCAAACTTGCCAGGCTGTTCATGTTCCTAAGACATTTACTGATGTATTGTGGGGAAGTTAGAACGGTTCTTCCCAGAGGAAGTTTGTACACTTTACATCTGTTTTAGTAATTCCTATTACTTGGTATTCTGCCTGTGATTCTGCACTGCTCCCACTGTTGCCCAAACTTTAGCCATTAATTTTTACTTGGCATTTCTTTGCTTTGAAACTTTCATAAATTTATACTAATATGTCTAGCATTTTTCTTCTATTTTTAAACTTTACAATGATTTTTAATTGTAATACAGATACAGTATCAAGAGAATTTCTTATGGTTACTCCATTTGGTTGAGCTTTAGTTTGTTTGGTATTTTTCTTGTGAGAGGAGGTGGGTAGGTGTTAATTCAGTAAACATGATGTGTCTGTTTAAAACTCCAGCCATACTTAGATCAAACTGGTAGCCAAAGTACAAGTCTTGTAATGTGCAAACAGAATTACCCATCACTCTGCTCTAAAAAAAAAAAACTCTTTTCCAGAGATGACTGTGGCTGTGATGGAATCATCTCTATACTTTTTGACATAGGTATTTCAAATAGTCTTGTGAAAATAATGAGTGATATTTTGCACAGGTGAAAAGTCACATTCAGATGCAGATGCTAACACTGCAAATGTCCACAACAGGACATTACCCTGCTCTTTCTAGTTTTTAGTTTGCAGTGGACCAGAGTACTCAGTGGTGTTTTGGTAAATAATGAACTTGCTAGTCTAAAGATCAGTTTCTGCTTTCCCAGTGTAGCACACGCTGCTATCAACAGAATTTGGCACTTGGAATTTCAGCTCTAACTTGCCAAATACAGTCACAACCTCCTTTACATTCCAGGTTCTCATGAACAGCACATATTAAGGTGAAAAACTGACTATTTTCTCCTTCAGGAAGCCCAAGACAAGGATTTCACTCTGGCTGCTTTCATCCCACAGGAGCAATCTGGAAAAAAAATTCCCCGACATTGTTTTTTGGATGTCATCTCTGCATCTTATGGGCTGGGGCAGACTGAGCCAAATCCAGAGTTCAATTTGCTTCTCAAATTAATGTGCTACTGAATGAACTACTTCCCAAATCCAGATGTTTGAAGATATGATTAGTGTCTCTGTTGGCAGATGGGGAGTTATTAAATGTCTAATTTTTTTTCCTGACGCTCCATTTTTCAAACTTCATCCACATGCTATTAATGAACATTAATCTAAGGATTTTTTGGGTTTGCATTCACTTCAAACATGAGATGATTATTACTAACATATTTCAGAGCAACGGGGAGCTGTTGCATAATTTTTCTTTCTTAGTAAAGTTCAGATTTTCCCCTCTCACTCACTCACTTGCTCTTTTAGTTTTTTTCCTTCAGGACTTCATCGCTCAGAATCAAGTCAAAATTTTCAAAAAATACTAGATCTTTTAAGTAGAAAAAGTGGCCATGTATGTTTGGGTTTGGTTGTTTTTCAGTTTGGTTAGGTTTGGGGGTTTTTGTTTGGCTTTTTTTTGGTTGTTTTTTTTTTTTTTTTCAGAAGCACAGCATATTTCTTGGCTTATTTGCAGAATTTATTATTTCCTTAAGTGATAGCCAAGAACTTTTGAAAATCTAGCTCCAGACAAGATCTGGAAAGCTTTGTCTGCTTTCCAGCATAGTGCCTGTTGTCTGCAAAACTTTTCATTCTACTTAATAAACTTCATTCTAGCATTCTTTTCACTTACAGAGATGATGAGCATATCGTAAATGGAACACATCACAGCCATGAACATGGTGGTAGAGGGTTTTTTCTATCAGATCTTGGGGCTCATATCCAGTTAATTCAGTCACCCTGGAAAAGGAAGATTCCATAGTAAGCAAAATCTCTAGGAATACTGTCTCACTAACCTAATATTTTATTGTGCCAACAAATCAGGTGCCTAGAAACTGCAGGACAAAATATTAGTTTTAGAAACAGAATCCTCTTCTTTATGAGAAAATAAACCCTCACAACCCAGTCAAAGCAAGTTGTAGTTATTCCCTGCCCAGCCTTACATACAGAAGGAAAAAGATTTCATGTAGTTCTTTTCCACTTTGGGCTTTTGCCACTGCCATGCACGGTCCTTTGCATAAAGATCCAGTTGAGGAGCCACTCATGCAACAATAGAACTGCTCTTAATTTGCTTTTGCAAACATAATTTATAATATTAAGTGTAGCATGGAAGTCAGCCCATAGAAGCTGTGATTCTGGTCTGTGGATAAACTCAGGGGAACACCTAACAAAAGACATCTGCAGGAGCTCATTCCAGATGAAAAGAAGCTCTGAAGATCCCAAGCTAGGAGAAGGAAAGCTGAAGCTGGACTTCAGGAAAACATCTTCACCTGATAAGAAGTACTGGAAAAGATTTGAAAGACCAGCATTTGTGCAGGTACCAAAGTACCAGACTACACTGGGCAGACTCACACTTGGGCAGACCTGAAGGGGTCAAATTCATGGTCCAAAGGATGGCAGTTTCATCCTACTCAACTGGATAGTGCAGAAACATCTAATCCAAAATGCCATCAACCTAAGTCAGGTGTTATTTTTTCTGGAGGTGCAGCCCCAATTTGAAGCTGGTCCTCACATGGGACAAAAAAAACCCCATCATTGTTACAAGAACACCCAAACTTTTGGAAGGTTTGAATCCAGAAATAAACTCTAGCAATATTTTTACTTGTATGAGCACCAGAAACAAGCCTGAAAAACAGTTTTGCCTTATTCCTAATATGTCCCTGCTCTAAGCAAATATAATTTGGTTTGCTCAGCTGGGAGAGGAGAGGGCTTTGGTAATTGTTAATACCCCTGATTGTCCCATGTGGGGATGACACCCATCTGCTCTTTGGTAAACACAGCTATGCAACAGTATTGGTTCTGTCTGTGCTCCTGTCAACACCTCTGGTTATACTGTCTCATTTGAAGACACTTATGTCTCCAGGCAGTTCCTCTTAGGCACATCATTTCCTTTTTTTTTTTTTCCACATGCAAAGACATGTTGCTAAACCCCTTGTGCTTCTTTCTGGCTGTTATATTAAATATTACAAAAAAAAAAAAAAAAAGGAAAAAGGAGAGGGGAAGGATTGCAGCAACAAATAGTTCTTTGTATTTTAGCAGCTGATGGCCTACTGTTTGCCTTAGCATGGAGGAAGAGCATGTTCTTGCATGGTTGACCTGTCGTGCAGGATTTTCCCACTGTCTTGGCTACAGACTCTTTTTCACTGCTACACATGAATGTCATTTCTACTTTTTGCCTAGCCAGCATGCCAGGGAAATGAGAGAGTATGTGACATATTGTCCACGTGCAGGAATTTTGGAAGAATGATCATCTTGTCAATAGTCAAATCTGTAATATTGTCTGGGAATTGGGCTTTTGCTCTCAAATTATCCTGAACTGCACTGTACAAAGTATCATTGTGTACTAAAAGATACCAGTTTAAAAAAAAAAAAATAGAATTAATCATTTCACAGCTCCTTCAGTTGTGGGTTTGTGCTCTTCTCTTCTTAGCTATTATGTGAGCTCTATAATCTGAGAGTGGAGGCAGGGTTCTCATTCCTCAGAAATAGACACTTTCCAAAGTTTTGTTTAAGCAGGCTCTGTAGGAGCCTATTGAATTAATTTTCATTCTAACAACCCCGTTGGTAGGGTTGGTTCCATTGTTAAGGCATTACACTGAAGTGCAGAAGACTGTTTTCTTACTACTCTGTCAAAAGCTTTCTGGATGACCCCTGCAAATCATCTGACCTCAGAGTTTCAGTTGTTTGGGTTTTGGGGGTTTTTTTTCCTTCTTTTTTTTTTTTTTATTTTATTTTATTATGGATGATGTTACATCCTTATTCCTTTCACTAGCTTTGTGTATTAACTTGTATTTCCTTTAAGATAAAACTACTGCTCATCTGCCAATTACAGCAGATTGACTTTGATCTTTGATTGACTCAAACTGTACAGGCTCTTCTGTGTTTGTATTATATACAATAATATATTAGACACTATAGACAAAGCACGGTCTATACTGATACCTAAAATGCTTTGAGGATACACATGCTCTCTGCTCCATATCTGGTTTGCACTGCTTTATTTTATTCATGGATATTTCAACCTATTTGGAAACCACTGTAGCTTGGAATAACCCACATTTGAAAACATTTGATGCTAGAAATGAAACAGCCACTTACCTGGAATCTAGGAATATTAATTTTAAGTCCAAACTTGCTCTGAACATAAACATGTTACTGTGGAGTTTGATCTCAGTGATTGCACTGGGAGGTAAAGATTGACCTACAGCCACCAGTCCAACGATTTGGTAACAGGAATCATACAAAGACATGTCAAGCATGTACTGGCGTATCTTCAGATAGCCACTGCAGTGGATCACCTGGCACGAGAAGAAGACACACTCAATATTCAATATTCAATATTAATATATTAAATTAAAGCAGATTAAAATACGGTAAATGCAGTTTTTGTGGCTACTTCGTCATTAATCCAATACGAAAGCACATGCTCCTTGGAGACTATAGAGACTGCTTTCTAGTTAACAGTTTAAAATGGCTTTGATACAGATTTCTTGTAGATACAGTCAGAATTCCTGTTCATTAATAAAAAACCTGGAAGTTGCATTTTAAAATGACTTTCACACACACAGAGGTATATTATATAAACATTTGCATTTTAATGAGTTGTTATTCTGATTAAAAACAGTTTTAAAAATCCAGTGGAGATTAATGCTTTGCATTTATGATTATCTCTTTATATGTAAATGCACTGGAAATTAATTTTAAGTCCTCCAGTTAAATTCAGATTATGTTCTTCTGACATGTGACCAAGTCCAGGGTCTTGAGACCAGGTTCCTGAATCCTCATTTACAATTCCTAATCACAGCAATGATAACTTCAGTGTTAGACTGTAAACATTTATAATGTCAGCTAAAGAGGGGGGAAAATTGTAACCTGGGGACTATTCTAGAGCATAAGGTTTATTTAACGTAGTGATGGTGTTTAGAAATCATTTGCACTCCTGACAACTTTCTAGTCCAAACAGCAGGCAGACTGCATATCCTTTAGCTTCAATTCTGTATCTATTTGACTTTTAACTGTGTTCAATAGAAAGGAACTAATTTTCACTGTATTTACCACTAATGAACACCCTACTAGTTACCTATAAATAGGCTTCCTGTATAACTGCCCTTCTTCATTACCTAACCTCATTAGTATCTTAGCAAAAGTACAGAGAGATCTTAAGATGAACTCTCAGCAGATCCTACTAATTTTCATGCTATTCCAATTTATGAGTTTTTCCTGTGCTTAGGTGATCTTTTCAAAATTATTAAGTCCTGACTCTAGGTACAGTCGAAGTACTTCTCTCTAAATTAATACCTCCTTTAATATTTCACTTTGTAAACTTTTATTAGTGACCAAAAGAAAAAAAAAGAAGATGATCCTTTCAATTAGCAGTCACAAATAGGTAGAAAAAAAACCAACAAAACACCACAAAGAGAAACCACCACTACAGGCTCTACTCTTTCACCTGATTTCAGATTCAGCTTTGGGACAGAGTCATTTTTGCTGGGAAGCAGCTGAGCAAACAGGGGGCCATGGAATGAAGAATGATCAGTCTGAGCAGGTAGATAGCAGTGTCAATAGACAGATACATATCTGCAGCTTCAACACGTTCCTTAAAAGAGCTCTGCTTCTCTTGCATGCTCTATTTTTTGTTTTTGAATGACTCAAACAAAACAGATTCTCACCAGATTGGTGAAGTACCCTTCTCTCCTGCTGCTTAAGTGATAGAATTTTACTGTGCAGCTCAAAGAGAAGCAAATGTGAAGCTGAACTATCTGAATGGCAGGTGTTACTGCAGAATCTCATCATTTGCTGTGGCTTCCGATTTCATTTAATAAATAGAAAATGTATGCAAACTATTGATTATTTATTTATGCAAACTATTGATAAACAGGCTTGGTGGTTTAGCATATTTCCTCCCTGAGTTGATAGTAACAATAGCCTAGGGTGAAATTCCAGTGTCATTAATGTGGAGTCAATTCCGGTCAGTGATGTGATCTGTGCAACTGGGCGGCTGCTCAGCTGGAGCACTGAGGGCTGGGGGAGACTCTCAGGTTCCTGTGCCCGGCTTCTTGCCTCACCTGCCCCCAGTTCCATGAGGAGAAGACCTAGCTGTGTGCTCTCCTTGCATCCATGGCTGTGCTGCAGCCAGGCCCTGAGGCTGGAAGATCAGAGCCCAGGATGTGGGAATGTGCCACAAAGCAAACTCCAACTGCCTGTGAGAGGCTCTAGATTTGCATTACTAAAGGAATCTGCAATCAGCAGTCACAGTTTTTTGCATCTGTTCTGATTCTTTTCATCACAGGCTTTGCTTTGAACTACACATGTGTAAAAACCCCTAAATAAATAAACTTGTCACTGTTTAATACTCGAGAGGGGGGGGAAAAAAAACTTGTATACAATACCTTGTAGCCACTGCATGTCAATCCTGCGTTCCTCTTGGCTAGGACACACTTCATTCTCAGGAAAAATGATCTCTCTATTTCATATTCTGAAAGCATAAAAACCACACACTGCTGATTTATTACTGAAGATTTCAAAACTCTCCAGAACATTGCCTTTCACGATTCTACAGATGTGTTTATTTCTCAGCCTGAGGCAGCAATTCCACTTTCCCACTCAGTCTTGTACTCCCAGGATATATTTCACCTTCATTATAGGATTCACTGTGAAAGTTCTCCAAAGGTCTCTAGATTTCTATGTAGCACCCTTCACAAGGCAAATATCTTGTTTCCAAACATCTAAGTCCAAGCCCATATTGAAAAAGGGGAGAAACTTGTCCTCTGGAGCAAAGTAAAGTGAAGGTACTCTCCAAAATAACAGCAGAATGGGAGACCAGAAGGTTCATTGGTTTTGTAATAATTGGAGTGAACATAGTCATGCCTAGACTAGGATTTTCTGGCCTCTTTATGCAATATTATTACCTGTTTCACTGCCTTTCAAAACCATTTAAACAAATGTCTTCATAGATAACTTCCAGAAATGTTTCAAAGTGAAATATTGCTCATGTGCACACATGTTTTCTGCTAAAAATAAGTTGCTATTGTCTTTAGTGTTAAACTAGTCTCAATAGCAGTTCAGATGTCATTAATACTTCTTTTTTTTTTTACTGGAAGTTGCACATTGGCAGAACACAACTATATTAGGAAAACTCATTTGGTACATCTGTAAATGGGAAAGTCAGGGAAGCAAAGGGGTTATCAGGTTTGTTGCAGTGTGTATTACCTCCTAACTCTCTACAGAGATTGATCCAAAGTCTGCTGTTATCAGTTGGACTCTTGCTTTAATTTGATATAACTGCTGAGTTGTATTCCTAATTTTTGTGCATCTTTCACCCAATTAACACCTCTTAGCAACACACCTGCAGTGGTTTGAGCCTCAGATCACTACCGGGAAACCAATAAACTGTATTAAGCTCCAAGTTTAAAGGTCTGAAGAAAACAAGCACAGAAAAAGGATTTAGAGAGGAGGGAAAAGAAATGCAGCATGTAGTGCATCTCAACAAACATCAGCCTTCCTGAGTATTCCAATTTTCCATTTATCTTCCTAATGCAAATTGGATCCTTATGGGGGAAAACAGGCACTTAAATGAACTGGCACATCTACTATAGACTTTTAAATACAAATGTATGCAATTTGGTGGGAGGAAGCCATACAGTACAGATTACTATAGCTGAAGCATGATCTCATGAGTAAAGAATGGAACTGGGAGTTGGAAACATCAGTGCAATTCATGGCTTCAATACAGATTTTCTCTGTGATCTAACACTAGTGCTTGCTCTCTTGCTGCCACAGTCCCATGTGCACAAAATAAAGGTAACTTTCTACCTTCAAGAAAGCAAGGGAGAAAAGCAACACCGGCAATGAGGGTAAAAACCTCTTCAGACATGGACGGAGTTGCAGCCGTTTTAATAACATGTTTTTATAGAAAGAGCTGATGGGTGGAATTGGCAGAGTCTGGCTCCATCCTCCCTACACTCACCCTTAACATATTGATAGACACTGATGAGGTCAAATGAGGTGTTGTTTTCAGTTTGGGGTGGGGGGAGAGGGTAAGCAGAATGCATTTAGAGGAGAAAGCAAGCCTGACCATTCTTGGCTGGTCTTGGGATGCGACAACTGTTGGCACAGCTATTTAGTAATGCAACAAGTCCCATAGCACATGTGGCTGCAGATGGGATTGTTCCGTGGCTGGTTAAGGCTAGTGGCTGTGTGTATAATATCTACTAGCAAGCTTTAAAACTGACCCACTGGCAAGGAAAAGCAGGACCAAGCTATTAATATTGTTCATGCTTAGGAGTGCTATTAGTGTGTACGTGGTGCCTGTAAAAGCACCGCTCTGCTGTCTGTGTTGATCTGTCATCAGGGCACATGTGTCTGTTTGTGTGCCTGCTGGGAATAAAACCGTCTCCAAACCTGACCAGGAGATTGCACAATAGATAGGAGCAGTTAAGACCAAAACCTTTTTTTTTTTAATATAAAAAACTTAGAGGTACAAGACCGGACAGTGTGAATTACTACACATATGAACTCCTGCTTTTGTCACTGTGATGCCTCAGGAGCCTGGAAAGTAGCAAAAGGTGGTAGCAAAGCAAAAAAGAACCGGAGTAAATTTGTAATTGTAGAGCTGATAGGGAAATAAAAGAGCCCCATTATCTTTCTGAATGCTAATACATCCATCAGTATAATGCAAAACTCAAAATACCTCCTGCAGGCTGTACCTGAAGCAATTAAGATGGTCTACTCTAAGAGAATGTAGAAAGAAAACAAGGTACTTAAAGGTTTAACCAGCAAAGAGGGAATTGCTGAATATTCCAATAGGAGAAAGCAGATGAGCTGTGAGTGATTGCTACTGTATGCTGTCCTGCTGCAGAGGTTAATCACAACATTTGTGAGGAGATAATATGCATGAAAGCTTAGTTATAAAGTGGGGGAAAAAGCCTGTAGCATAAATAACCAGCACCTGCTGTAACAGCAGAATGACTGGAGATGTCCAGGGATGTAGTATAAGGTTCAAATGAAGGAATACAGAAAACCAGTAAATGTAAAATAGGCACTCCAAGCTTAAGAAGTGTAATGCGAAATTAAAAATTAAGTTATTTTACCAATCGGAATTAAGTTTTTAAGAACGGCAAAAATAAAGCATCTAGGGGCATCAACCACCTCTGTAGGAAGCCTGTTCCAGTGTTTGGCCACTTTCACCTCCTCTGGATGGCAATGACCTTCACATCCTTAAATTGTGGGGCCCAAAACTGCACACAGAGCTCAAGCTGAGGCCACACAAATGCTAAATACAGCAGGATAAACACAGAATCCTAGAGTCAGGGAAGCATTCTGGTTGGAAGAGACCTTCAAAATCATCAAGTCTAACAATTAACCCAGCACTGCCAGGTCACCACAAAACCATGTCCCACAAGTGCCACATCTCTACATCTTTAGGTAGCTCTGGGGTGGTGACTCTACCAGTTCCCTGGGCAGCCTGTTCCTGTTACAGGGCTTGACAACCTTTGCTGGGGATTTTTTTTTTATAATATCTTTTTTTTTTTTTTTTCCCTAATATCTAAACCTTCCTAATATCTAAATTTTGCATCTTTTGACTGAGTTCTATTGTGTTTGATGCAGCCCAGAATATGGTTTACCCCCTTGGCTGCCAGGGGGTAAAGAAAGATACTTATCTTAGGGTGAAGCAGCAGCCCCAACCTCCCTTTCTGCAGGTCTGCTCTCCAGCCACTTCAAAAAAGTAAGCACCTCCACATGGAGATGGCAAATTTTACTGCAACTCAGGCTAAATTTCACTGTTGGATCTCTTAACGTAATTTCTTTGAAATACCTACTATTCCAGCAAATCCATTCCATAGAAATTTGTCTGTTTATTTGCACCTTCTCTAGTGTTTGCCACAGCCATCTATCATTCTGACACAGAGCTCTACATTCCTCTAAGCATTGCACATGTTAGGATAGGGAACCAGGAATCCTGATACCAACCTATGCAACAAATACAGGGGGTACAGGGAGGGCAAAACTGAGACGTAAGGCTTCACAGGTACAAAACAGAGCCAGAACACACTAAAATACTGCAGAGAATAAATACATGAAGCAATATTTGGAAAGGCATGAAGGGCCAGTGAAGTAATCTGAGATCTAAGCACAGCCAGTACACACCATTTGGAAAAGATACCAAATTATTATATTTTTTTTTTTCCCCCCCAGTTGAATATTATGGATTAATTTTGCTACAAGTGGTGAAAAGCTGGCCTAAAAACTCCTGAGGTGATTCCCTGAGGCATACCCTACCTTTAATGTGTGAGACAGAGTCTTCTTTTTCCCCACCCCAGCTATCCTCAGAAGGAGAGTCCAGCTGTTGTCTTCTTTCATAGGAAGGGATCAGTACATATTGCTTTACATTTTCAGTGTTGGTCATGCAAGCAAAAAGGCAGCTTAAAGACTTTGTAAGTTAAGGCTGAAATTCTCCAAAGCCTCCACAGATCACGGGGCTTTAGACTTCCATTGAGTCATAGCTTGTACACATTACAGTCTAGAAAGGAGTATTAGCTCGTAAGTGTAATTTGTACATTGCATTGTCCATTAAACCTCAGCCAGCTACTCCTGTGCAGATCTCAGTGACTTCTGTCTGCCTGAAGTGTATTTTCTATAAAGCCACAGGGCCTTGATCTGAAGACATCAAGAGGAAGAGATCACTGCTTCCCTCAGTATTTTGTTGCTGTGGCTAATCGAACTCCCAGATAGAAATGTATGCACTATTCTCACTTGAGCTCTTGTAGTTTCAGTTCACAAGAGACTGCCCCTTGATAAATTTCTCTTCTAAAATAGTCTTTCGGTTCCCAGTGTTTTCTTCTCTTGAAAGTATGCACATACAGTAATCAAGTCACCTCCCAATCTTCTTTGATAAACCAAACAGATGGTGTTCTTTCATCTTTCATTAGAATTCTTCCCAGTATTTAATCACTTTTGTAGCTCTCTTCTATATTTTTTTTCAATTTGCCATTTTTTTTAAACAAATTTATATGAAAAATCCACTGTCCATTTCACTAATACTAATTATAAATAAGATTATTTATCCTTGCTATTCCTGTTCAATATTTCCCTTGCTTATATACACAAGCATTTTCTGCTATCCCTTTTTGCCACAGCTTCCAAGAGGAGTTCACACCTATGTCCTCTATGACATTTAAGTGCTTCTCAGTTGCTGCCTTCCAGTTTCTTGCCCCAAATGCTTTCCTTACCATAAATAAATAAATGTGTCAGTGAGTGTGATATAAAGAAATTCACATCTGATTTAATGCAGTGAACAAAAACTTGCATTTCCCTGAGAAATAAAATTAATGCAAAGAAAAATTTCTAGAGCTCAACAGCTGCAAGGCTTGTACCTTTCTCCTGTTATTTGGTCTTTCCAAAATGCTTCTATGGAATTGATAAAGCACTGGAAATACAAGGGAAAGTAAAGAGAATAATGAAAGAAAATGAAAGATTAAAAGGAAATAAATAGAGGAATAGCATCATCATTTACAAATACTTTAAAACTGAAGGTGAAAAAAATATCTGTACTCTGGGATATTCAATACCAGTAACAGAATACCACAAAGTATAGATATGTATGTTCACATTTGTGATTTTATTTCTATCACAACAGATCTTATCCAGCTACAGTTGTTGAAATAGCAGTGGAACTTGAAATGAATCTGAGAATTAGCTGAAGAACACATCTAGACCATGTAAAATTCTAAGAGCCAAGCTGTAAAATTCTATTATCAATGTCTGTGTTTGCAGTGCAATATTGATTTCATTCCTAAGTAATACCACAGATTGGAGAGATCTATAATGTAATAAAGTTATAAAAGGAAAGTTTTTATTCAACCCAGTGACTTGATGTTTTGGATCTGCTTTAAAAGTTTGGAAGAGATAGAAACAAACCAAAATGACAAAAATTATTCTTTAAAAAGCCCCTTTTCCTTTTTATTATAAAACAAAGCCACTTTCACTCAACTTCCCTCTGTCCTGTTATTTGTAGATATCCATGTCTTATTTAAATAGTCCAAATATCTACTAAGGTACAGACAGAAGTTGCTTCATTCCTGATATTTATTAAATAAGTTTCAGGGCTTCACTGAAAAAAAATAGGAAACCTGCTTTGATTTTTGTAGGCCAGGTAATTTCAGGTTGTACTTCAAGATATATAGATGTAGAAAAGGGATCTACTGACAAAGGGAAGACAAATTTAAATAAATATTTGGTCACTCTGTTCCTTTTAAAAGATTATCTATGGATTCTGGATGTTTTAATACACCCACTCTGTGCATTGTATGGGGAAAAAGCACACAGAAGATTTGCATAAAATAATCCCTATACAAACCAGAACAAAGCTTAACTCCTTTATTTATCTTCTTCAATTCTAGGAATCCAAGTAAGACATTGTTGGTTTGAGGTTTTTTATCAATTTCCTCTGCTACACAAAATTTTGCACAAAATAACACATATGTAAATGGGTCACATTTCAAAGTAAATTTTCCTTTCCCTTTTCACTGTTGAGAAACCAGAGCTTGGTAATAATAACAAACAGCATCTATATAGATACTTAAATGTAAGCAAGATACTCATTCTGAACACAAATATAAACCTGGAACTGCAATATTACTGTGCTCATGGTAAAACAGAGATTTGATAATAAACAGAGAATAAGAGCTGCAGGATTACTTTAATTTGACATAGAATTAATTCCAATTGGTTACCCATTACTTTAAATTGGTAACAATTCTCAAAAAAAAAACCAAAAACTGTAAAAAACACAGGAGGGTATTGCATTGGCAAGACAGTGAGTATAAAAATGTCTTACTATCAGCCCTGGATAACAGCAGAACTGCAAGAAAAGTCATGGATTTATACAGGTGATATCCCCTTTGCTTATTTGTAAAGTAGGAAAAAAAGAAAAAAAAAAAAAAAAGAGGGGTTTGGTTTTTTTAGAAGTCTTAATAAATATATATTATTT